>PJEX01000127.1:54459-117396 GCA_005350895.1 Colletotrichum tanaceti
GGGGGGCCGTCCCTGTGACATGGGCTCAACGGCTGCTCACCATCCAACAAGCTCGCGAATCTGATTGATCGAGTGGATTTGAACGAGCGTGTATCCGGGGCAGAGATACGTCTAGCGGCCGCCTCTGTGTTCGGTACGGAGAATGTACGGACGGAGTCGGCAGAAGGCAGTGGCGCTGTTGCTGACCGGGTTGAAAGCTTCCTCTGTCAAACCGAAGGAACTAGACTGGGCTTGTGCGACAATGCCATTTAAAAGTGATTCATAGAGCCTGCAGACACAACATCAGCTGTATCGGTGGAGTGGCGAGCGGAGAGGTGTTTTACCGTTGTGCCGTCGGACTCAAACGCAGCGAAGCGAGCGGACCGGGGGGTCGCCGGGTCACGGAGCGGGCTTGTGGCGAATGTGGGGACATCTTTGAATGACTGTTCAGAAAAGGCAATTCTGCCATTGAAATGGCATGACGAACCCGAGGCCTTGCCGGATTTGAGATACTGAATCTGTCTTGTTACAGACTGTGTGTTTGTAGCTCGCGTGGTGTGGTGTCATCCATGATCCAAGACGACGGTTGTCCTGATCTGAGTCGCAGATGCGGGGATGGGATGCTTCGGTAGGGCTGAAGATCGAACCAGTTTCGCGAGGGATTGGTTGGTCGAGTTGCAAACCAGCCGCCCCGCATCCCGCTTCTCTCAACGACTTGTGGTGGAGGAGTTGACGAGGCATTTCCCCTGACCGGGATGAGGTATTTGGACTAGAACCCAGACGCCCCAGCGAGTGATGCAGTCATCGAGAATGGAGATGGGTTGCTTCAGGTTGAAGTCCTTGCGCGCTTATTCGGCGCTGCGAGAGGTCGTTGGTGATTCGGGCTTAGACTAGAACCCTGATGCAGCGGCCAAGCTCACTCACAATCTGGACCTCGGGCGTTGGGGCATCGACCAATGATACTGACGAGAGGTCGCTTTGTCGAAGATTTGATGTATGCTGCTGAAACCTCGGCTGGATGCAGCTTCGACATCCAGCCCTGTCTGAACAGATCGATCGAACGGATTGCGGCCGCATGACGAGGCGGCCAGGCGATCGTGAACGACCTAGATAGGTAGACCACGGTGTGCAGAGACGCTGGAGTGGAAATCACAGCAACAAGCGCCGAGCATGTGCCCCCGCTTGAAGAGTAAAAGAAGCTCGTGTTCGGTTTTTGGCAAGGCAGACTTCGCAGATGCTCTGGAAGAAGCGCCGTGCATGCAAAGGCGCGAAGAGGAACGAACGGGGAGACCGTAGGTGGGCATGCATGGCCAGGAAGGGATGCTTAAGCGCGAGTCGACGTGGTTCTGGTTTGCTGTGTTACGCTCGCTGTGAAAAAGAGGAAGCAGCAACGGCCGAGAGAGAAACAAGCGCGGGGACTAACAAAAAACAACAATAGACGTGGAGCGTAGGATGTTGTGGAGTGACGTGATGGAGGGATGATGTTGATGGGTGGATGATGGATGATGGACCATGGATGAGGGATGAATCACAAGAGACTGACGGAGTGACCGATGACTGCGCCACGACTGAGTGGATATTTGTCTCCACTAAATAGGCTCACGCACGGACCGGTACCCAATGGGATGATGGCTCTGTGGCTGGGGTAAATCCTGATTGGCTGCGGCTGTGGCTTTCTCGGCCACACTGCTTTTCCTTGTCTGAATCGGGACTCATCTTTCACGGAGGGAGCCCGCGCAGGCGTCCCCTGCGCCATGCCCTGCTTCCTTTCCCATTCCCTGGTTTTGTTTCCTCCCGCGCGGCCTTACAATGCGAGACGGAGCGGAACGGGAAGGGGACAGTTCCTTGCATCGATTCGATTGCAGTGCTCATCCACCAGCTCTCCTTCACTGATTGATTCCCGAACTCCCACGTCTTGTTTTTTTGTGTGTCTCTCTGCCGTACCTAGGCACGGACGGGACGAATGTCACGCCGCCGCCCAACACCTCACTCACCCAACACCTCATTCCGCGCGTGCCGGTCACTGCCGGATTTACTCATCGGAGTTCGATTGCGGTGAAGCATGACAACCCCGGCTTATCCTCAGAATACCTACCGTCGTCATATACACCAACCCTCCCTGCGCCAAGCCATCGACCCCCACGGGCGGCCGACGATATGTCAGCGGTCGTCGATATGCTGCGCTTTGCTGTGTAAGCCGTGCCAGCCGAAGCAGCATCGACACAGAACCACCATCTAGACTGCCCGCTTCACCCGACGCCGACGGTGAGATGCACGAGTGACACTGGCGGCTTACCCAAACAATGTGGCTCGTCAATGCTGTGTGGCTCACACCTCCCTTGGATCCCAAATACATAGATGCTGACGCGTGCAGCTGCTGTAGGATGTATCGCCGGCCCGTCTCGCCCAATCTTCGAGCGGCCTCCGCTTATTATCTACCTCAGATCTGCCTCACCGTGGGCCGGCTTTGACCTTCTCCATATTGCCGAGGTCGCGCTGACCACCCCCGGGGAGCGCCGACACGATCAGAACGCCCCTCAAAGACATCGCTGCCCACGCATACATCATAGGCTTCCAGCGTGCGCGTGCTCGTGGTCCCTGCTCCTGGCGTCACTCAAGACGTTTGTGTGTTACGCTGCCCGGGCACTCGGTATCATCACCC
Organism: Colletotrichum tanaceti; assembly: GCA_005350895.1. Lineage (NCBI taxonomy): Eukaryota > Fungi > Ascomycota > Sordariomycetes > Glomerellales > Glomerellaceae > Colletotrichum > Colletotrichum tanaceti. The sequence continues at coordinate 57,101 of PJEX01000127.1, forward strand.
TCCATTACGATGAACGTGATGGTGTGGTCAGGCACCTCAACCCCCCCCCTCCCCTCCCCTCCCCTTCCCCTTCCCCCTTTTGTGTAACTTCAGGCAGGGCGTTTACGAAAATCGATGTCACAGATTCATATGCAATATCAACTTTACCTAGGTACTGGCTTCTCAATTCGGCCCGTCTTTCACAGTACTTGCCTTCCGTGTATTCTTCTTCAAGTCCATCTCGCCACCATGCGACACTTGACGTATTTACGGCCCCTGTCTCCGGCTCTCTTCTCAAGGCCCCGACTATTCCGTTCGTCCAGGCAGCAAGCTGCTCGCCAGCCTCAACCCCGGCGGCAGCGTCAGGTTGGGTGGCGTCATCGCGGCGGCCTGCCAGATGTCGCACGGGGTGTCGACGACAGTCGGACGCCATCCCTCGGGCCACCACTTGGCGGGCATGCACTGCCAAGCCATCATGTAGCAGTTCGAGATCTGGCTGTGGCAGGCCAGGTATCCGTTCCAGTTGAAGACGATGCTGTCTGCAGGGGTGGGATGATTAGTCCGAGTCCGCGCCAGAGGGAAAAAGGAAACATTCACTGGCCAGCCGGGTATACTTACTGACGTCGAGAGAGGACTCCTTGAGGCTGCCGTCGGGTCTCGAGCACTGGCACTTGATGTGGCTTCCTTCGATGTGACAGTCCTTGCAGCTCTTCCAAAAGTTGCCTCTGCAATGCCTCGTCAGCAAGTGTTTTGCCATCTCCAAAGGGGGGGGTAACTTGCGGTTTACCACTGGTCTTGGATCTGAGGTCGCCGGACACATTGGTGATGCAGTCGTTCAGATTGAGGACGGCGAATCCCACGGTGCTGCAAATCTTGTCGTTGCAGTAGGTCGTGATGGAGCCGTCACGGCGCAGGGTAAACTGCGGTCCCTCGTTGATGAAACCGCAGTCGTCGTCAAGGAAACCGGCTTGAACAACCTGGGCGGCGCCGAGGACGAGCAAAAGGCCCCTGAAGGGCATGGGAGAAATGAGTTTGACCATGGTCTTCTGAATGTCGTACAGGATGCTCCAGCAACGAGACCCGTGGCAAGATGAGGTAGGTAGGGAGACGTAGTTAAGTACGCCGGCGGGATGCTCGACCAGGCCTGTCTTGTAACCTGGACATGAGGATGGTCTGGACGGAATGGCGGGGGGAGGGGGCAGATCCGGAGATGCTCAACAAAGGATATGTGCAGCAAACGACGGGCGACGGCCCGCGGTGACACACTTGCCACGAGCCAAGGCTTGTCATGGCATGACAGCCTTCAGGCTAGAGAACCTTTGAAATGGATCCGTTGGCTGTTCGGGGCCACGAGCTCTATCGGTTGTGTGATGTCGCACGATGGGCCAAGGCCAATGCCACAGACACTGGAAACACGCTGGACCATCAATACTGTAATGTTTTCCATTGGAAAGCCCGTTGGTTCCGTCGGCAGAGTGAGTCGTCGCACGAGATTGCAAGGCTGAGAATATGATGCGAATTGGGCTCGGACGGGGTTTCTCTTGGACAGTATCGTTGACGCATCGTCGACCCGTCGATGTATCCATCATGGACTCTAAGACCAAGCTTCTCGGCCCATGCCTCTCTGGTTCCACAAACGCAGATGTCTCGGGCGCGCGGACGAGTGAGATCATTCTTGGGTTCCACCAAAGTCGTGTTGACCTTAGTATTGACGGTGTGATTGTCTTGGGAGACCCGTTCCCTTCCGCCGTTTGGCATCTTCACCGCCCCAACGTCCGTAAGCTTGCAATCAGTTGATTCTTTTCAACACTACGAGAAAGAGGATACAGTATGCGGGACTCCGTCTCAGTGGCCCGTGGACTTCTCATCTCCCAGGAACACTGCAAGTTGGCCCCAAATTGTCGCCGTCGTCGCAGTCTCTTGAAGGTTGAGAAATGACATCCGTTCAAGTTCGGTCTCTGCTCATCTGACAACGCCAAGAATCCGTGCAAACCCCGTCGGCGGGAACCGGCGTGACACATGTGCAAGTATCACAGCATCTTGTGTCGGTGTGGTCTACTGCTCTCTGGGAGATCCATGTGTGGGACCCAAAACCACCAAGCCGCTGAGAACTCTGTGACCGACACAAGTTGAAGACGGAGGCCGAAATCCAAATTCATGGAATGCCGCAAAGTTTGCGGTCCAGATCTTGATCGGCGTCGTTCGGACCCGGCCTGACATCGCCATATTTGGCCTCTCAGTCGTTGAACGATAAGCCCATGTGCTCGACGGCTTTCGAAAACTCATATTGGTTGAAATAGAGCTTATGAGCTAAATCAAGTGCAAATAACGAGGCCAAATGCTGGTGAAAAGACCCATTGCTGATGAAATCAAGCTCTGATAAGACCATGGTAGCCTATTTGCTGCCTTGAGGCCAAGTCTGGAAGCAGACGCCGAAAACCAACAATAACATCCTATCGGTGGCATCATGTGCCAATCATTGGGGAAGTCGAGGGTAGTAAGTTGAGGGGGGACTGTCAAGTTAGGGGCAAAGTCCGCACTTATCTGTATCTGGAGGCAGTGCTCTAACCTCGATGTTCTTTGATGTTGGTCCACGATTGCCGTGCATTTTTCCTTTGTGCAAGATGTACATGGAGGCATGATGCAGAGGTATCATCTACATCAAAATATGTTTCAACGATGCAGTTTCACAGAGCAGGAAAACGTTGCTGTGAATACGACAGTCGCCGTTCTAGCCCTCCGACCATGAGATGAAAACTCCAAGCGAAGTGAAAGTTGCCCTCCTTCACAGGAATCAGGTAAGGTGGGAGAACATGCGAAGAAAAAACTCTTCCTCTCACCTCGCCTCACCTCAACTAGCCGGCTTCGAACTCCTTCTCCATCCCACCCACCTCTCAGCACGCGCTGGGCCCTGCAACTATCCGCGCAAACGCGATACGTCGCCGATTCTTTTCCAAACGTCGGACTTTTACATACGACTCAACAACTGCATGGCCAAGATGAAGCTCCTCACCGTTTTCGGCCTCATGCTAGGCTTCATAGCCACGCTCTCCATGGCGCAAGCCGCCTTCACCAACACAAACAACTCGATTGGCTTCGTTGCAGGCTCTTCCAAGTCCACCGTCACCACCGTCACCATTACTCGCAGCCACCCAGTCTTTGACGTACCCCATTCGACCCTCCAGACTGTTGTCACCTCAGTCAAGAAGTCAACCTCGGCTATCGATGGCACCTTGGTCATCCAACACAAGCCCGCTGATACCTTCCTCCCCGGTCAGCTCGACGCCAAGGCGACTTTCAACACCGCACTCGAGTACCGGTCCGAGAAGCTTGACGACGGAGTTTCCTTTGAGGCAGTCCAGGGGGGCGAGGACTCCCTTCAAGCCGATCAAGGGAACGAGAGCGGTCCCGAGAACAACGCAGACGGCCACGAGAACAGCCCCCGCGAGGAGGCGGCCCGCCCCGTCCTCCACGATCGCTCCCGCTCCGCCCCAAAGACCGGCGGCTTCGCAAAGACCTGCGCGTCGAACTGGGTCGTCTGGGACTTCGGCAACACCATCTGGGCCAACTGCCGCGGCAGCGGCGACCGCCGCGACGCGCTCTCCTGGTCCCGTCTCGGCCTCGATCACATGCTCGGCAACGACCGCGGCGAGCTCGTCTACCGGGCCGGCGGCGACTTCTCTTCGACCTGCGCCGACTGCGCGCGCTGGGGCAGGACGCACCTCGCGTGCCGGTGCCTCGACGAGCGCGGCGAGTACCACGCCTCGGCCATCAATCTCGGTGGGTTTGATCTCTTATGAACGCCCCCCCCCTTCCTACATGGCGAAGATGGATCAATGCTTTGATGCGAGAAGCAGGTGGAAGAATTACTAACGATGATGGGTTCGCAGACAGATACATCGGTAACCATGACGGCCTCCTGTGCTCCGCGTACGAATGCGGCGTTCGCGAGAACCCGCCTCCCGGCGCCAATTAAGGCTCACCTCTTTTCGAGGCCGAGGTCTGATACTGAGTCTTCCCAATCTGTTCTATGGGGATCACAATCGCCTTGAGCTAGAGTGGCAGATCAGGCTAGATTTGGCACAACGAGAGCGCATACAGGATGGAGTTGGTGAAAACGGGACGACTGGAGAAGGCACAGTCACCTCGATGGATCAACATCGAAGAGCAAGCAAAATTGAAGACAGACACGGAACGTTATTGAAGCGGCTCTATTAGCCTTGATAAACAGACAACAAGCATGCGCAAATGTGTCCAATCGTCCTCATGACTCTTGACGTGAACAATATCCAAGAAACATAAACACTCATGTTGACTTCTTGTTACTTCAACCATAACCATTGGCAGTCGTTTGCCGACTAAGAACACAGAAGTACAAGAGCCAAGAGCTACCAGCTACCCACCTTGGACAACTGCCGGGAGCTCTCGCCGACGAGAAACGAGTACTCTCCGAACGTGACCATGACCCAATTCTGATGATGGACGTCCCAATAACTCAGGTCGCGGCGTGTCAGGTTGAAAGTGACCGTCTTCTTCTCGCCCTTCTCCAGGTTGAACTTGTCGAACCCGCGAAGCACCTTGACCGGGAAGTCTACGCCGTAGACGTTCTTTGGGTAGGACAGGTACAGCTGGGGAACGACCTTGCCAGCAACAGCACCAGTGTTGGTCACATCCGCCTTGACCGTGACGTACGTCTCCCAGAGATCGGGGTTCCCGCCCTCCTCGCCGCCGGCTTCCGATAGGGGCTGCTTCACGTTGTAACCTTCTGGGTAGGGGTACGGCTCCGTCGAGATGTCATCCACAGTGTCCAGGTAGGGGTAGACGTATTTTTTGAGTTTGTGGAAGCCATCGGGGAACAGGGCCTCCTTCTTGTCGGGGATCTTGTCACTGAATTTCGGCGGCTCAGCTCCGGGCGGTGGGCGAGCCGCGGGCAGTGCGCTCTTGGGCTTGACACCCTTGACGACGACGTCGGAAAAGTCGAATGTCGTGTACGACAAGCCGAATCCAAACTCAAACCGAGGCTCGATCTTCTTCTTATCGAAGTAGCGATAGTCGATATACAGGCCTTCGGAAAAGTCTTGCTGAGGCACAACACCGTTGGGAAGATACAGAATCTGCCCGCCTGGTCCGAAATCCTTCAAAGACTTGGGGATCGTGTACGGCAGCTTGCCGCTAGGATTGACGTCGCCAAAAATGACATCCGCAAGTGCGTTTCCGCTCTCTTGTCCAGGAAGATTGGCGTACAAGACCGCTTTGACGCGAGGGTGCTCGATCCAACGCTCCATCTCGACAGGTCCAACAGAGTGTATGACCACGATAGTATCGCCGCCCACCAGGTTCTCATTGCCCTTGCCGCAATTCTCGGCGACTTGGAGGATGAGGTCATCTCCACCATTTTGTAGCCTGAGATCCTTACGGTCTCCGCTGTTACCGTCCCAGGACAAGAAGCCCTCGCCAGAATCCGCGTTGGCGAACACGAAGCAGACATCCTGGTTGTGCAGGATGGACGGGTCCTTCTTGAACGGAGGCGAGTTGGTGAGAAACTCGGACAGTTCGACCTTGTCGGACTTGAAGCCCTTCTTCAGAGCCTCCACCGGTGGCACCAGGTAGGGGAATTCAACCGCGCCACTGCCCCAACCGGAGCCTAAAGTGCCTTGGTTGCAGCCGCGATCCGGGCAGTAGTTGGGTCCGTTGCCGGGGCCGGCATCCTCGCCGAAGATACCAATCTTCAGCTTCCCTTCATGGCGCTTGCGTTTGGCGTCGATAAAGCCTTCTCTGCTGATGGGCAGTATGTTGTCGTTCTTCAGCAGCACCGTGCCCTCGGCAGCAACACGGCGCGCGACGTCTGAGTGGTTGCTTTGCACGTTGGCGTACTTGTTCACCTCGAACTGCGGCTGGGGAGTTTTACTGCCGGGAGCAAGAGTCCCCATCTTGTCGTCGGTCCACGAGGAGAAGTTGGGAAGCTCGTTTGGAAAAAGCTTCTTGTCGTCCTGTCCCAACTGATACCACGAGGCAACAATGCGAACGGCCATGTCATCCAGTCTGTCGACGGGGACGGATCCGTTTAGGACAGCCTTGGTGAGCTCAGGGCCCCAAAGAGACTTGCCGTCTGCCCAGAAAAGGCCATCGCCAGGCATCGTCATGTCCAGTCCGGCCAGCGCGCTACCGACGCCCGAGCGCTGTGCGAGCCAGTCGCTCATGACGAAGCCCTGAAAGCCCATCTCGTCCTTCAGAATACCGTTGAGAAGCTTGGAGTTGTCGCATGCATACGAGTTGTTGACTTGATTATACGAGCACATGACACTCGCAACGCCGGCTTTGACGGCATCCAGGAAGGGCCAGGCGTAAAGCTCATGCATGGCTCGGTCGTCGATGTTACTGGAGATGGCATTGGGCAGGCCCCATTCCCAGCTCTGGCGGAAGTGTTCTTGCTCGTTTGCCACAAAGTGCTTAATGGTCGCCATGACACCCTGTTCTTGGATGCCCTTGATGGTCTCGGCGGCAGCGATTCCCTGCAGGTAAGGGTCGGCGCCAAATCCCTCCCAGTTGCGGCCGCCAGCCGGCAAGCGGCCCAGGGGGCCGACACATGGTCCCAGCAGGACGTTTATGCCCTTGCCCCGGGCCTCTTGTCCGTGTGCCTTTCCTCGCTCATACATCAACTCCTTATTCCAGGTGGCGCCGACGGTAACGCCGGCGGGAAACGCAGTCGCGTTGTCGGCGAATCGGATGCCCAGCGGCCCATCTTGCAGTTGAAGTTGGGGGAAGCCGACATGTATGGCGGGGCCAGTCGTGCCGACAGCAAGACCCATCATCCAACCAGTTCCAGTGGTGATGTTTACCTTCTCCGGCAGCGTCATCTTGGAAACCATCTCGCCGGCTTTCCTGTAGCTCTCGGCCCAGTTCTTGGATATGCCACCTTTCGGGGTCGGGTACCACGGCGGCGACAGGCCGGTGGGCGGCGCAGCCTTGAACTTCTTGTACATAACAGCTCCTCCAATGCTGATGACGACCCACATGATGAAAGCAAGAACGACGACGAACAGACATAGTCGTGAACGTCCTTGGAACATTCTCTTGAGCAATGCGAGGCAGCCGGTAGGCCTATTGGAGAGGAAGGCGGGTTTCGGGAAGGACCATCTCTCCTTCTGGTCCTCTCGTGGGAGGTAATCGGTGGCATCAATGTCGGAGCCGTCTTCGGTATCGCGATCATAAGAGCGGCGGGACTTATCGCCCAAGAGACCTACTTTGCTGGGGTCCATGATGGGCAACAGATGTGATGCTTCGTAATCTGTCTCGGTGAGCGTCGGGTGGGTAGATTAGAGTTGCTTGGAAGTAAGATGCTCCCAGTCTGCGTAAGAAAAGAGAGCAGGCTCTCTATCGCAGGAGCACACCAGGAGGGTCTAACGACTGATTCCGGTAACACGGTACGAGGAGCAGACCATTGCTCAATGCGCCTCCAGATAACGGATCGAGGCGAATTGATGGGGTATGACAGGCGTGCAGAGGAAGTTGGAACGATGGCGAACTCTAGGGCGAGTCTGGCCGAGTTTGTACAAAAAGGAGGATGACTCCAGTAGTCGAGATTGAGATGGAAGAAAGACTGGCAAGATAGTTGAGGGGGAGGGAGGAGCCGTCAGGTCTGTTCCTGTAGGTTTCGACTCGCAGCTTCTCCTGCGGCTTGTCCGACTTAGCGGACTTTGAGAGCAGCTTCAGGGCTGAAACAGTGGGGGAAGGGGATCGAAAACCAATGGGCCCACGCTTGGGCCGCTGCCCCTGTCTTACATGACGTCCGTCAGATTCATGAGCAATGGTGGGCACTGGGCAGAGAGCAGCAACCCGTCCGACTGATTCGCGCGGGGTTTCGGCAGCACGGGCCTAGCGTCTTTGAAGTACCAACCTGGCTAAGACAGTAGGGAGGTGTACCTACCTACCTACATACCTACACGCTTACCCACCTAGGGACCTTACCTTTGGTAGGCACCTTAGGTACTACTACGTATCCGTACAGGCTACCCGATGAAAATACGAGACACCCAGAACCTGGCAGAATTGGAATTCCCAGTTGTTTCCCTGGCATTGCCATCCAGAGATCTCCCAATCTCTTTCGTGTTCCGTCTCGTCTGGAAGTATCCGATACCGACATCCCCACTCGCGGGCCGTACTCGTTGCGGGAATATGTAGGTAAGCAAGCAAGCATTTGGGGGTTTCTTTCTCATCAATTGGCACGAGCGTGCATATGTTTCCTTAGAAGCCTGTCCAAAACCCCAACATCAACGGACTCAACCCGAAAATGCGATTAACCCTTCCTTGATCTTGCTCAATCTTCCCCTCTCATCCCAGCGCGAGAGACATCGTGTCGCAACTTAAACATTCATGACGATTAGCACATGCGGAAGAAACGCGCCGGCGAGATCTGTACCGATGCGAGAAACAGCAAAGCGCGAGGCGAGGATCACTCATGGATCCGAACATCGTCCCAATCGATCTTCGAGGCTCTGATTGACCGCGAGAGTATTCGTCTCGTCCGATGGTCCCTTCTGATAAACTCTACTGGCATTCCGGCATTATGCGCCCAACGCACAGCACAGCCTTAGTGAAGGACACGTTCTCGTTGCATTTTACGCGCCCAGTTCAATATTTTACCGGGCGATTGACCTGGTAATTAGTTGTCCAAGTAGCGGCGATGAACTTTTGAGGAAAAGGCCGGGGCATTAGGAGGTAATCGCCTCATTCTCAAAGGGTGAAATTTCTGTTTAAACTCAAGACGAAACAACGGCCACAATGAGACTCTGCAACCAACCCCCTCTGTGATCAGTCTACTTCGAGACGGAGGGACACTACCGCATTAGTGGGCCGGGCTTCCTCGTCTGCTTCTTCTTCTTCTTCAGCAGGATTTCCGCGTCCGGGAACCGTTTCTTGCACCGGCCGGCCTTTTTTCTACTCCAGGTAAAGGGAATTTTGTCGAACGTTTGAAATATTATCGTTGCCGACTTACGTGCGAGGAGACGAATAGAGACGAATAGAGACGAACAGCGTTGCTGGATTGGTAATTCGGGCATCAAGAGCCCTTCGCGGCGGAGCGAAAAAAGATGTACGGAGCCCCATGGTACGTACTCTTACGGAGATTGGAGGCAATAGTGGAGATGATCTGCAAAAAGGAGCGAATCAGATGTCTCTGATAGGGAACGGGCAAAAAAAAAAAGGAAAAGTCCCTTACTCCGTACCACGTCCGCAGCGTAAAAAAATTTCACATGGGCCAAGGATGCGATTCTGCTGGTGGGATAACAAGGGACAAAGAGGGGAGTAGAGGGGAGTAGAGGGGTGAAAATTCGCGCCCAGACACGCCCAATCCAAGAAAAAAATTGTGTCGTAACGGGAAACCTCCCTGCTGCTGACGACCTACACACACACAACTCTCGGAGTCCACGAGAGAGGACAGACGAGCGCATTTTCCTCCTCCTTCGAAAATAGCAGAAGCGAGGTCCCCTCCTCACACCTTCTCTCCTTCTCCTCCTTCTTTTTTTTTATCTCTCTCTCTCTCTCCCTCTCTCTTCCTCCCTTCTTCTCCCTCATTCTTGCACAGAGTGTTGGCTGCCATTTCCATGCCTCACCCTGTAACCCCGCCCTTATCGCAGCAAGAACAGCAAGCGACGATGACCGTCGTGGCCAAGGGCGATGCCCCTCCCCCGCCATCCCAAGAGGAAGTTTCCGCCTTCCTGACCTCCATCTTCACAGCCACCACCTCCGCCGCCTCGGTCGATGCCGCATACGGTCTTTGCGAAGTCTTGAATAACACGGTCGGGTTCGCCGGCCTGCACCAATATGGAATCCTCGCCGAGGTCAAGAAGGCCGCCGCCAACAAAAAGTCCCCGCAGCTGCGCGAGTGTGCTCAGAACCTGCTCGGTGCCCTCTTTGAGCGCATGCCCCCCAAGTCGCCCTTGAGCGAGGTCGTCTTCCTGCTCCAGGATGGCGGCGTGGTCCCCTGCGCTCTCGACGCCCTCGCCGACAAGGGCTCCGTCGTTCGCGAGTCTGCCCAATATGCGCTGGACGCTCTCTTCAACAACCTGAGCCCCGAGGCTCTCGTCGTCGGCCTCCTCCCCGTCCTTCACACCTACCTCATCAAGAAGACCGGAAAGTGGCAGGGAACTGCTGCCGCTCTCCTTTTGCTGCAGAAGATCGCCGACAAGGCCAAGCAGACCGTCGGCTCCACCCAGGAGCAGGCCGAGGAGCAGGATGTTCTTCGCGAGACCATGGGCACCAAGCTCGCAGGTCTCATCCCCCTCGTCGAGGGCGGCATGCACGATCTCAAGTCCGAGGTCGAGAAGCAGGCTGTCCAGACCATGACCGCCCTTACCGGCATCATGTCCAACGACGACGTCGCTCCTCGCATCCCCCTCCTTATCGACACCATGCACCACCCCTCCACCGAGACCCTGCGCAAGGCCATCCACGCCCTGTCCATGACCACCTTTGTCGCCATCGTCACCTCCCCCGTCCTCGCTCTTCTGACTCCCTTGCTGGAGCGTTCCCTCAACACCCCGACCACCGCCCAGGAGGTCCTCCGCCAAACCGTTGTCGTTGTCGAGAACTTGACTAAGCTGGTTCATGACCCTATCGAGGCCAGGACCTTCCTGCCCAAATTGCAGCCTGGTGTCAAGGGCGTCTACGACCGCGCCTCCCTTCCCGAGGTCAGAGAGTTGGCCAAGAGAGCGCTGGACGTCATCGAGAAAGCCATGGGCGACGACAAGGATGTCATCGAGCGTGTCTCTGGCGACGATGTTGCCAAGATCCTCGAGGCCGAGATCAAGAAGAACGGCGGCCTGGCAAACGCCGACGCCTTCAAGCTGGCCCGCCCCTACATCTGCGACCAAGTCGCCGAGGACGTCAACCACCGTTTTGTCCATCGCATCTCTGCCAGAATCTCCCCTTACCTGCAAGCTCTGCTGAGCAACCCCGCCGCCACCACTGCCGTCGCCGAGGGCGTACAGAAGCACTACGTTGAGGAGGATGAGCGCAAATACGGTGTTCCCGAGAAGGAGGACGATGGCGAGACGGAGATTGTTAACGCTCACTTCTCCCTGGCCTACGGTGGTATGCTGCTGCTGTCCCACACCAACCTGAGACTCCTCAAGGGTCACCGTTACGGTCTCTGCGGTCGTAACGGTGCCGGCAAGTCTACGCTCATGCGCAGTATTGCCAACGGCAAACTGGAAGGCTTCCCTCCTCAGGACGTCCTCCGCACCATCTACGTCGAGCACAATCAGGGTGAGGATGCCGACATCAGCATTCTCGACTTCGTCCTGAAGGACTCTGAGATTGAATCGCGTGGTCGCGACAAGGTCATCGAGGTTCTCGCCGAGTTCGGTTTCACCGACGGCCCCGACGGCCGCCAGTCCCACAAGGTCGGCTCTCTGTCCGGTGGATGGAAGATGAAATTGGCCTTGGCTCGTGCCATGCTCAAGGGCGCTGACGTCCTGCTGCTGGACGAACCTACCAACCACTTGGACGTTGCCAACATTGCCTGGCTCGAGACCTACCTCAAGACCCACCCCGACATCACCAGTTTGATCGTTTCCCACGACTCCGGTTTCCTCGACAACGTCACCACCGACATCTACCACTACGAGCCCAACAAGAAGCTGGCGTGCTACAAGGGCAACCTGGCCAACTTTGTGAAGCTCCGCCCCGAAGCCAAGAGCTACTACACCCTCTCTGCCTCTCAGGTCCAGTTCAAGTTCCCGCCCCCGGGTATCTTGACCGGTGTCAAGTCCCTGACCCGCGCCATCATCCGCATGACCGGCGTTTCCTACCAGTACCCCAAGGCCCCCAAGCCTTCCCTGAGCGAAGTCACTTGCCAGCTTACTCTGTCGTCCAGAGTGGCCATCATCGGTCCCAACGGTGCTGGCAAGTCTACCCTCATCAAGATTCTCACTGGCGAGGTAATCCCCACCACCGGCAAGGTAGAGAAGCACCCCAACCTGCGTATTGGGTACATCAAGCAGCACGCTCTTGAGCATGTCGAGATGCATCTCGAGAAGACGCCCAACCAGTATCTGCAGTGGCGTTACGCCAACGGTGACGATCGCGAGGTCCACATGAAGCAGACCCGCATGCTGTCGGAGAAGGACCGCGAGCAAATGGACAAGCTCATCGATCTCAAGGACGGCAAGTCCGCCCGCCAGATCGAGACCATTGTCGGTCGTCAGAAGTACAAAAAGACCTTCCAATACGAAGTGTAAGTCTCCCTGCAGCCCCGCAGCAGCTTGATAACGAGAGTATCTAACACAATAGATAGCAAATGGCGCGGCTACTTGCCCAAGTACAACACCCAGGTCTCCCGCGAGACCATGATTGAGTGGGGCTTTTCCAAGCTCATCCAGGAGTTCGATGACCACGAGGCTTCTCGCGAGGGTCTCGGTTACCGCGAGCTCCAGCCCACCGTCATCTCCAAGCATTTTGAGGACCTGGGCCTGGACCCCGAGATCGCCAACCACAACGAGATCGGCTCGCTGTCCGGTGGCCAGAAGGTCAAGGTCGTCATCGCCGGTGCCATGTGGAACAACCCCCATTTGCTGGTGCTCGACGAGCCGACCAACTTCTTGGACCGTGACTCCCTCGGCGGTCTCGCCGTAGCCATTCGCGAGTTCAAGGGTGGTGTGATTCTCATTTCTCATAACGAGGAGTTCGTCGGCGCCCTGTGCTCCGAGCAGTGGCACGTCAACGACGGCCGCGTTGCCCTCCGCGGCAACGCGGCCATCAACCTCGGCTCGTTCGAGGACAGCAGCGTGCCTGGTAGCGCCATCGCCTCTACGGTCGCGTCAAGCGTTGCCAACAGTGCCGTCAACAGCGCCGTCAACTCGGGCGCTGAGGACAACTCGGAAATGAAGTTCCGCGCCCGCAAGAAGAAGAAGAAGACCAAGAAGGAGCTCAAGGAGCAGGAGGTCCGTCGTCGTCTCCGCCACATTGAGTGGCTCAACAGCCCCAAGGGAACCCCACACCCTGCCGACACGGACGACGACGAGTAAAGTCCGAGTCCCACGACGTTGACGATAATATGAGCGCTTCTTCTTGATCTGTTTTTTGTTTGTGTCGGGCAGAAAGGAGGTGACCGACCGCCCTCGGTCGACCACTCTTAGACAAAAAGGTTGGGATTTTGCTTTCCAGATATCTTGGGGAATAGAAATCGAGACAGACAGACACACGGAGGCGGTGCTGCTAACGGCAAATGAATGCCACGGCAGAAACAACCCGAGGGACAGAAACTAGGGCCTCAATAGAGAAGGGGAAGGGGGCCGGGCCAACCTCGTGTGTTTAGACGGGTATTAGAAAGGCGTTTCTGCATATAGACGGAAATGGGAATTGGGCAGGATTATTCTTCTTCAGCTTTCACTCCTGTTGTTAGGTTTTTTCCTTCTCTTTCTTCTTGTTTTTCCTGTTTTCCCCTCTGTCATGTTTCCTAGATTGTCGCCATGGACATGACAAGACGAAATCAACCAGCCTGGCCTAGATAGCTGCTATTCTGAACGATGGAACGACTTTGATCCGATCCCAGCCTGTGCCTCTTGGTTTCGGTGTTTGTTTTGTGACGGCGTGATGGTCGAGGTCTCGCGTTGATTCCATGCTGCCTATTATCTCCTGGCTTGGACTAGGTTGTCATGACTTGACCAACATTGTCTGACCAACACTGCTCGCTGTGCGCAGTCACGAAGTCTCCCTTACCATTCTAGATCTCGGGGCAGACTCACATTACCATGCATAGCCTACTGCCGAGACACGAACGTAGTCAAGTACAAAAGTAGAATGCATGTCTAGATACATCCACAGATGAAGTTCAATCGTGCTGAATAAAGGGTTGTTTTAATTTTGTCTTCCTGAAATGAAATGCCCACCTCCGAGTTTGTCTGTCTGGCTTTAGTTACTGACATCTACCTCATACCTATTTCTTCCGTGGTCCAACCTTGTCCTGTCCTTTTGGCACCGTCTTTGGTCACCGACCATATGATCATAAGTATTAAGCTTTACAATACAAGTTCGCAAAATGTTTTGCATGATATCTTCAGATGTGTTAAGAGAAAGGGAAAGAAAATAGAGATAGGGAGCCCCAATCATCATGTGTCGTGATGGGCTTCGTTGAAATTCTAAGCATCAATGGCCCCTCTCGCGGTCGCAACTCCGTCCCATGTCTAAACCGATGCCGGAAACGCCCACTGTACAATGGTTGGTCGCACCTCGTAGTGCCCGTGAAATTTATGGCACGCAATGGATCCACTGAGGTAGGTCGTTTACCACGAGAAGGTCATAAGCGCCGGGTTGAGTGCGATGGGCAGAAGCAAGTGGCTAGCCGAAACGGTGGCCATGGGTAGGATGGCGACGAAATCCGTAATCCGCCAATCGTAGGGGACGAATGGCGCGACGGCCAGGATGATCATACCAGCGATGAAGACGCAGGAGAAGAACATGGAGAATTTGAACTAGTGGAAAAGCGTTAGCTGAGACTCGGACAAGGCAGGGGCAGTTGGGTGTTGGAATGGGTGGACATCAGTAAGCACCGGAGGAATGTGGAGCAGTCGGACGACAGGAACAAGGGAGGAGGAATGAAATAGATATAAGAACAGCATACCTTTTTCAAAACCTTGGGCACCTCGATGAAGAAGTTAGAAAACTCGGCTTCTTTGGAGGTCGAACCCCACGACATATCGATCTCGAACATGTGAGCCAGAAGAGCCTGGCTTACGTGCAGACTCAGACCTCCAAGGAAGATGGCGAGGAGGAAAGTCCACTTGATGTTCTCGAAGAAGGCCCAAAGCAGGCTCTTCTCACCAACGCGGTAACGCATGATGGCCAGAGCAACGTTACCAAGGCCGTTGAAGACGATGATGATGGAGAACCAGACCTGCCACGAGTCGACGTAGTACTTGTCGAGGTAGCCGTTGTACCAGCCCATGAGGAAGTAGTTGACCGACGTCATGATCCAGGCGGCGCCGATGGCATAGTAAGTACCAATGTACGATACGACAGTGATCTTGGAGGTGAAGCGGATATTGCTAAGAAGAAACTTGCGGAACAGCGGAGTAAAGGGACCCCTCCAGAGCCAGGTGCGGATGGGATGGAAGAGAAGCTCGTTGCAACCGTAGGCGTACTTTTCCCAACGTGCAAGCTCGTCATACACGGTAAGCGACACGCCCTCCTTGAAACCCTCGCCAGCCCAGGCAGCTAAGCGGATGATGTAGCCATTGCACTGGAGACGAAGCGACATATCAAAGTCTTCGGACACGTGCGACTCGGACCAGAACTTCTCGTAGCCGTCCTCGTCAAAATAGCCGACCTGCTGAATGGCGCTCCATCGGAGGATGGCGTTGTGGCCGACGAAGGGGGCGACATCACCGTTGGAGACGGTATAGCGGATGGCGCTATAGATGAGGTTGGTGAAAAAGGTAATGCCGTTCTCGAAGTACGTGTGGACGACCTGCATGACGCCGGAGGAGAACTGCATGATGCCAACATCGGGAGACTGCTCCATCTCAGAAACAGCGTCCAGGAAACAGTCGGCGGGGACTTGGGTGTCGGAATCGATGATGAGAATGTAGTCACCGACACGAATGTTACCGTCAGCCCAGGCACGGCCGTCTTCCTCGAGAACCTCCTTGAGAGCATGCTCATAGGCCTGTGCTTCGTCGTGCTGGGTCCATTCGACGGGGCGAGATATGGCCTGGAGCTTCTCTTCGACTTTGAGGGAGATCATCAAGCCAAAGTTCATGTTGGACGCCTTCTTGAACTTGCCCTTGCGAGTGAAGCCGTTCTCGCCGTGTTTGGGACGGGCGACCCAGCCGATGCTGTTGTCGGCGTAGAACTCGATGCGCGCGCGGCGCTCCTCCTCAGAAATCAACTGGAGACCGTCGTCGTTCATGAACATGTTGGCGGAGCCACCTTGCAGTTCGTAGGTGGACATGGCCTGCTTGATGGACTTGACCGTAGGCACAATGACACCGACGAGGCCTTCCTTGTATACGGGGCACTGGACTGTGACGTGGGGCAGGATCGAGCTCTGCAGTCTATGGGGAGGGCGCGCCGAGTAGAACTTGGAGTTGATGGTCAGTTGGCGAATGGGCCCAAAGATCTGGGCCAAACAACCAACAATGACCTGGGCGAAGAAGAGCGTGAAGAAGATCTGCAGCGGGAAGAGGGCAACGAGAGCCAGACGCAGATACTCTCCGTCAACAGACACCTCAATGGCGAGTTGTCTCCAGGCGGCGCCGAGCGACACGACGACGAGTACGAGGGTAATGGACACCAAGTAGGTGTTGAGAAGGTGGACGGGCCGCTTCTCGGGCTTGATCTCACCGCTCTCCTCATCGATCTCGTATTCAGCAGCGTTGGGACCCTTCTTCTCGTCGCCCTCATCCTCATCGGCACCGGCTTTCCAGACAAGCTCCATGAGCTCCGACTCGATAGCCTTGGCTCGCTGGACGAGATGCAGTGCATCGTCGTCCCAGACCACCAGAAGTCCCTCGGCAGCAATGAATGCTGCGAACTGGTGCTTTCTCGCTCTGGGGAGATCCTCAATGGTGGGAAGAATCTGTACCCTAAGACCGTTCATCAGAGGGACGTCAACAGCGTCCGGAGACCACTGGAGAAATGTCTTGATGACACGAGAGTTGACCGTCATGGAGCACTGGACATTGAGGGCAGCGCAGGCCTCAGCGAACGGGGAGTTGCCTAGCTGCGGCGGGCATGCCATGTACTGGCCTCTGGCCTTACGCAGAAGCACACCTTCAATCTCTCCAGATCCGTCACTGACCCAGAGGTGAGAGCACTGTTGCTGGTAGAGGTAGTTGACCATGACCTCGTGCTTGATGTCGTCTAGGAACATGGAGCTGCCATTGGAATGTGTCGAACGGCCGGAAACGGACCCGGGCCTGGAGTTGTAGCGGGGTGTGGGCGGTTGAAGCTCCATGTCGTTGGTGCTCGTCCTGGCGGAGGGACCTTTCTCCGTCATCGGGGCTGTGTTTGAGCGACTGGGCTGGGGCGGACTGCCACCGCCGGAAGCTTGAGGCGCCTCGGACTTGAAGTAACCACCGATGCCCATCTTGTCGAGAATCGGTAGGGGTGTAGCAGCGTCTTGGAGTCGCGAAGAGGCTTGCGAGTGAAGTAGGAGAGACTATCTACTCAGCAAGTCGTCAAAGAGTCGTCGGCCAAGTGGCGGCACGATTCGAGCTACATGGAGCATGTTAATACTACTTCTGTCACGAACTCGCTCCCAGCGGAGTTGACACGGCCGGAAGGAACAATACCTCTGGAAGTCACGCAAAAGCAACGTGGTATGCTGCAGTGTTGGAGCACGAGACGGGCAAGCAGATGCTGTAACAACAGACGTCGAGTCCAAAGTTGGCTGAGATAAGTCTAGTTGAATATCGGTGGAACTGTAGTAATAGCGAGTGTACAGGCTTCCTTCCGAGTGGAGCCAGAGGTGCTGAGGAGCGATGGTATGGAGACGTTCAAGCAACCATTGACCAAGAGGGTGGCGGGATGTCGGGATCGAGTCGAGTTAAGTCTCGTCGAGGAATGCGGACCGGAAGGCAAGCAACGACAAGCCTAAGAGGATGCACAGGGAAGTGCGAACCTCGAGGTCTCTACAGAGGGCGCCTTGGGGGTTAGTCTGAGGAACGATCTCGAGGGATGAACGAAGGGAAGACAAGCGAGACGTGTTGAAAGACGAGGGAGGGATCAAGAGTATATTGAGGGGGAGAAAGACACCAGCACCATGAGCAGAGCGTGAGCGGCGAGCAACAGGCAGGATCAGACCAATCGGGGAAAGCGCCCATGAGCCTCGCCAGCACGGCTAGGGGTGCCAACGGATAGCGCAGTGAACCGGTCCTTGAGGCAAAAGCCCGGCGGTGGACAGGGGGGGGGGGAAGCGCAGCATGGTGGTCGTGTGTGGGTGCAAGTGAGTGAGTGAGTGAGTGGGTAGTCGGTTGGGCAAGTGGAGCTTGGCCAGACCTGAGCAAAGAGCTTAGGCCCGTACGGATAGAGGCCGGGGCTAGAGGGGGGGAGGGGGTGGTGGGATGCAGATACGGTGCGGACGGACGTCTCTACACACGCTGTTGCCGAGGAGCGAACGAGACGGACGGTGAGGGGGGATAGGACAGGATGGGATATGGGAAATGGGATATGCAAGAATCGTCCCGGTGTGAGCGGACGGACGGGTACGGACGGTACCTTTTTGCGCGGCGAAGCGAGACGAGCCAAGAACTTGGAAACTGGGAATGAAGGAACTGGCAACGGGAAGATGACGGGTGGTTAGGGGATCTATTTGCAAGTGTGCATCTGTTGCTGCAGGAAAACGGTTCCAGTACTGGGCTCGGTGTTGGCAGGTTAGGGTACGGATATAGCTAGCAACCGTGTGCTCGGTATAGGTGGTCGACGATGTCCACGCTGGCGCTGGATGGAACTGGAACTGGAACTGGAACTGGAACCAGAGCTAGCTAGGATCACGACTGAGATGGTTTACAAACGAGGGGTGTGGAGAGACAGTGGTTGAGTGAGCTTGAGAGGGAATCAGGAGGATATGGTTCAAAGAGCGGCAATAAGAGGGAATCAAGGGGGGATGGGAAAAGGAAGAGGCGCTTGGCGAAGCAGTCATAACGACAAGATGTCAGAAACCTCACTCATGCTACGCTCTCTCTCTCTCTCTCTCTCTCTCTCTCTCTCTCTCTCTCTCTCTCTCTCTTCCGGGGTGGAAATGAGCAAAAGGGCGACGACGAGCCAGCGAATCAATGGGACGGGACTATGTGCCGCACGAGGAACTGGGGACAGAAGGCCGTAGTGGAAATTGGCAAGCAACTTAACTCCAACAGGCTTAGCCTACGGGATGATGGAAGGGGATGAGTCCTCTTGTACGGACACAGAGTACAGATACAGATATGCCACATGCGAATGATGGGTAGAACAAGAAGAGAATAAGAAGATGGGTGGTGGCGGGTGCTTCTTGCCTTCTGAAAACGGGGACAGGCCCGGGGCCGGACTGAGGACATCGTTGTGTACGTAGTAGGTAGCTAGCTGCCCAAGGGTCAAGGAACTGTTCCGTGTATCTACTGAAGGGGAAGGTGCAAGTGAGAATGTTGTGGATAAACAAACACGACAAGGAACAAGGGAAAAAGGTGGAGTCGTGTGTGTTGTGTACGTACCTGCCAAGAGCGCCTATCTTACCTACCTTACCTACCTACTACCTACCTACTTAGGTAGTGTGTTAGCGTTGGGAGGTTTCCAGGAGTGGAGCTTGGTGTTGTCGGGATCAGGGGTCAAAGGACTCGACAAGGATAGAAAGAGGCGGCCCACCTTGGCACGCTTGGCTCCTCTTACTTTCTAGCGCGCCGTAGCGCTGCGCTTGTGCCTGAGCCAATGTCTTCCGCTGGCCTGTGCCTTTCTTGGATGGTGGGGACTTGGGTAGCGCTAGCCGCTAGGCGGCTCCGGAAGGAAATCGCCGTTCTGCCTGCTGGCTGGCTGCCACTGAGGGCACGAACACTCACAGTGCTGGCGAGCTGCTGCTCTGTATTCCTAGACTACCGGTACCTACCTACCTAACCTGACCTACCTATGCGTACCTTGATCTTTATCTTTCCCGTCAGACTCACTTTGCTTCGGCTCACGGCTTCGTTTGAGACTTTGGCTTTGATGATAAAGAGCCACGACGGCGTGACCTGGCGATTGCGCGGCGACCGGGGGAGGCGCCCTGCCATTATTACCCGTTGATCCACCTCTTGGCAGTCGTCCCGTTGCTATTCCGAGCAAACAGACCTATTTTTTTCTGCTTTTACGCCTTGTCCCTCCCCATGCTGGACTGAGTCTTTGTCCAGCCAACTTGTCTGACGTACACAGCACACGTTGGAGCCGCATTGCCGGGTCCGCGATTTCGACGGCCTCAAGATCGACATGGCCTATATGCCAAACCCGAAGCCGAGCCGTGTCACTGACCACCGTCCCGGGCCATACACCGAGGCCAAGGAGACATATGATGCTCACTCCGGTCTTTGGTATGCTGCCCGAACAAAGCGCCAAATAGCCACGACCCAACACCCGGCCTCTATCGTGCAGCGATACGAGGCCAACGCTCAAGGTCATTCAATCACTGTTGTTACATCTACATTATCCTCGGGACCGCTGTTCTCCGTTTTGATTGTCTTGTCAAAGTGCGCCCACGCTTAGCCACGGCGCTGGGACGGAGGAAACGGGTGAGCGTAAACGGGAAATTGCCGGCATTCCTCTCGGGTCAGAGCCAAGATGACGGCAGAGAGAGATAGTTTGTTGCCGTCTCGCATTGTCTTTGGGCGTGGATTGCGCTGTGTACTCGATGACGTCGCTCATGCCATCAGCAGAAATATAGCGAACGGCGCTTGCTCGCATCACCGTTCCCTCAGTCTTCAATCAAGATAGCAGGTAACATCAATCTCAGCCCTTAGCCAAGCTTACATCCAGACCGTCTTGGAGGCCTTGGATTGAGATGAGGTCCTACCCAGCAGCCTGAACGGGGTCGCCCGCGCTCATCTCCTTGCGCCACTAGCTCGACGCTCTATCGGTTCGCGCAGCACAACCAGCCGCCAAACTGTTGCACGATGCCTCTTTCACCCATTCCGAGACTGCCAGTTGACAATCTGGGCTGACCGAGAACTCAGAAGCCACCCGTACACATGAGTGAGGATACTAAACAGTCAATAGCTGCAACAATGTACGGAGTACAAGAGCTGAAAACTGCGGCTGCCCAGTACCAGAAACCCTCCGAAAGAAGTCAGACGCCCGAGAGGAGGTGCGCAGGGATACAGGGTAGTCGTGCCAGAGACTGCTGGTCGTCTTTGCCGTGAAACGCCTCACTCGATCATCCCCAGCTGCTGGGACAGACACTCGGCAACACGACAAAGACATGGGACTACCGGATTTGGCATTGGGGTCCGGCTTATCGACAAAGAAGGGTAGCGACTCCCGCGCGATAAACAACAGACGACGTGTCGTAGCAATCACTGCAGAAGCGTCATGGCGAATTTGCATGGCTTCGGGACGATCAACAGGCAAGGGAGCTACCGTCATGCCCGCCCTGCTGCAGATACCACGATGTACCCACCTAGACCTAGCCAGCGGTGCCTCGCAGGGCTTCCCGCAATGAGAAAATATTGATGCTGTTAAAGCGGCGAGAAGAGCAATCGGTCGGTGGCGGGAACAGGGGTCCATCCATCCACGCCAGCATCAGCCTGCCATGCATCATGCACGAGACGCAGGTGAGAGCCCGTTTCCTGAAAAAGAAGAAGGAGAAGAAAAAAAGACGGGAAAAAAAAAGCTGTAAGCAAAAGATTGTTGGGCGCTAACGGCGAAAAGACAGTAATGGCTTCTGGAACGCCTGGGCACAGGTCCACTCGGCAGAGGGCGACTGACAGGGGCCGGCCCAAAGCCATGATGCCGCCGCCAAGGGAGGATGAGACGGCGGCGCCATATTGAATTTTGGCACACCGGACGGCGGAAAGTCTCATCAGCTGTGGAGGTCCTTTGTTTGTCCATTGTCCTATCTCTTACACTCCCTCTCTCTGACTCTGACGAGGTCGACGGCCGATAAACCCGCCTATCCCTACGGTCTCGGATCTGCTTGGGCCTGGGTGCGCACGCTTGGGACAAACGGTGTGAGCTGAAAAGAGAGGAAACCGTTTGGCGGGGGTTTTCACGAGCTTGCCGTCATGGTTCGTATCGCAGGGTCTCGGTGTTTGTTCGAGGCCCGAGTCAGAAATGACTTGACGCTTTAGAACCTCGGGTGTCACCTTTCGGTTGCTTTGTTGGTGGCGACGCAGCAGACGTCGAGGGCGAGAGAGGATAGCGACACTACAACATGATCCGTTTGTCCAAAACATGAAATACAGTACATTTTAATACGTCCACACCGTAGTGGCGACTTGTCCAAGTGAGCCCAAACAACCCCAGTCACCGATCACCAAACCGTCCGATGGCTCTTCAATGGCCTGTGTGCCAATTGAGCGGGAACCATGTCGTGGCAGTGTACGTAGTAGGGCAGAAAGGCTGAACAAACAACGTGGATGACCCGGTTCCATGTGCTTAATTTGGGGTCTTGTCCAAGGCGCCAATTCTTCGTATTCGCCGGATTGCAGCAGCAAGCCCACCAATCCGGGGCTCTCTCACACACACACACACAATTGCTTCGTCTCATAACGGCTAACCAGTCGACTTCACTCGCCGTTGAGATCTCTTCGCAGGATGTTGATACCGATGGTGGCGGTGTGAGATGGGACGTGCCGACAACGCACTCGCCGGGAGGCTCCGGGCCCAGGCATCCATCCATCCAGCCATACCTAGGTAGGTACCTTACATTGGGCGCGAAAAGACGGACTTGACAGGAGTTCACAGGAGTTCGATGTGGCCTTTGCCACAGGAGGCTGTCACTACGTAAGCTGTCACCATCACTGACACAACTGCTACGAGAGTGCCAGCGCATGGGTACAGGGGGTTTTGCCCAAGCGTGTTGAGTCTATCAACCCCCCTCTCTATTTTCGACATGGCCCCTGGTCTTCCCACGCAATTAAGCTCACATATCACGGACCACTGCCTCGAGTTGCCGGCTCCGGCATCAACACTCCCCTTATCACTATTGCCAATATCAAGTCATGCTCTCGTCACCCGTCGGCGGCATGCCTACACCCGTATCGCCATCTCCGGTTGCCGAACTCGTTATCCAGCCACATGCGCCTCCTCGCGAGATGGAGAAAAAAACAAGCTTTCCTGACTTGGGACCAGATATTTTGCGGCACCGGCATCCATGGCTCAATTTTCCCTCCTTTCCTTTGGCGTGGGCCGCTCCGTCGCCGCGACCGGGCCAGAGATATCGTGGCAGGGCATCCAATTTCCACACCCACGCCATGATAAGGAGCAGGAGGTTTATGGCGCGTCTCCTCTCAGCCAGCAGGAAACCACGCAGCTTCACCAACCAGCCCCCGTCCCGCTGGACTGTCGCACGCGCACAGTCCTCGCGGGAGTGAGGGAGGGGAGGGGGCTCGCCGATTAGGGGTTCGCGGAAGAAACGTGCGGTCCCACGACTTGACAGGACCATTTGAAGGATAGGTTTCGTAAGGATGCCAGCTCCAGCCCATACGCAGCCCTGGAAATGGTATCATGCAACGTGGGATGTTGTTCCAGGCGGCTCGCTCGTGGCGTTTGTGCTCATTTCAGAAAAATTCACCATCAACCGCCGACCTGGGTCGTTCGAGCCATCGCCAAAGAAAGCCAATTGTGAATCCCGGCTTGATACGCCGCTCGACACCCCCCCATGCCCCGGAATAGCAAATGCCATCCATCCTGCCGGATGCCCAATCTTTTGCCAGGCTCACCAGATTTCCCTCTCCTAAGCCCCGTTCCCATCTCTCAAGTAAGTGGTTCAGGTTCTAGGCTTAAACGGCTCGGGCGACCCCTGGTCGAGATACGAGGCCAGCAGAAAACGGGACATCGCAATGTCTCCTTGCGAACGGCGAGTTGGCGCCGGCGTCTGAAAAACATGCTTCGCTTCGCCTCGCCTCGCCTTGCCTGGGTGGGATGAATGGCTTGCCATCTGTCGGAGAGGCGGTCACCGGCACTTCGGACGCATGTTTGACATGCACCGCTTCGCACGATGAGGCACTTATTAACAGACGACTCGGTGTTGACTGACAGGTTGGCAGGCCGGCCGGCCTTGCGACGGTACCGCATTTTATTTGCTCTTTTTTTTTTCTTTTCTTCGCTACCTTCCCAAGCACGTTGCTGCCGCCGCGTCGTCTTCTGGCAAATAAGCCAGGTTGGTTAGCTCGTCGGCGAAATTCATCGGGGAGGATCTTTCGACCCACCGGCATGGGTGTTTGGTAAAGATCGCGACGGGCGGATCCTCCCGATAGAAACAAACGCAGGCGGCTCCATCGTGAGGTGCCATCAAGAGATTTGAATAATCAAAAAAGAGTCAAAGAGGTTGCCGCAACCCGACAAATCCCCCCCCTCCCCCCCTCTCCCCCTCCATCTCCAGACTCCATCAGCCCGTTTTTCAAGCTGAGGTCAAGGCGGCGTTTCTCCGTCGTTTGTCCACACATAGGTAGTACTGCCACGGCGGACCCTAGCTTGACGGGGAGGGGGATGACTTTCCCCAGTTATAGCAAGAACTCCGATAGCTTAGTAAACTATGTGAAATGGGGCTTGAATCTCCCGTGGCAGCCTACCTAGGTAGGACGAGGATGGATGCCGGCGACGCGGGCAAGGTCCGGGACGGCTCCCGCAACAGCCGACGGCGAGCTCGCAGACGGCAAGTCTCCCCAGGCGGAAGGAAATTGGACGTGGGATTTCTCGCTCGCGCCGCCTGGGGGTCTGTTCTGCGACAGGGGGGCAAGCTCGTACGATGTATGGGCTCGTCTTGTGCGTCGTATGGCTACGTAAACCTACAATCCGAAAATGCCACGCCGGCTGGCAACAGGATGGCAAAGAACGGAAGAAAGGAAGGGGGGGGGGGACTCCTACGGTCCGCTGGTCACAAAGAACAATCGAGATTGGGCAACGCACCAAGACGTCCATTACTCCGCAGTCTTGTCTTGGGCCCTTGGCCCAATATGCCGCGACGGGCAAACCAACAACAGCCGGGCGAGCAGACTGTCAGACTGGCGTAGGTCTCATTTCACCGAGTGGAACACTGGGAATGGGTGGGAAACACACCTTCAAAAGTTCAAGTGTCTTCAGGGTCTCCCATGTCCCATGTCCCATGCCACGCTACCTACCTTACTACCTAGGTACGTTGTAGGTACTTGGAGGTACCCTGTAAGAGTCCGTCATCCCACTGTACCTAGCTGCCTAGGTAGGTAGGGGGCAAGGCATTCCCTGAAGACTCCACTGAAAATGGCAGAAAAGAGCGCTCCCGCCAAACGGAAAACCCCCCTTCAAAAACAGGACGAACACCCGTGAGCTAAAACAATCTTTCCTCAAGACTCTGTATCTGAGTCGTTGAAGGCGGTTCGGTGAAGTAACCCAAAAAAATAATACTACCGGCGATGCTCCGGCATCGTCTGTTGACAACCCCCCGGTGCCCACTGCGATCCACCCGCAGCGATGGTTTCGACGTTGACCTGAAGCCGCCGTCTCCAAATGCAAGTCCCTTCTACGGACGGCATGGAAGGGTTGCGGACGCCGTAGAAGCCCCAAAAGGAAAAAGGAAAAAGGAAAAAATGGGTCTCGATGAGGTTTCTTCTAGGTATCCTCTTGATTCCTCCACCACATGATTCACCCGCCCTCGTGCCGGCTGTTCCTCTCTCCCTCGCCTTCGCCCGCGAGGCAACCTGTCTTATGACTCTCATGGGAGTATTGTTGACCCGAGGCCTCGCTGATATTGATGTTCCAATTGCAACCCTGCGGCTGCTCACAGTCGTTCGAGAACGAATATTTCCCCCGCGCCCCAAATCCAGAAAGAAAGACACAAAAAAAAGGTTCATAACTATTTGCAAGTTAGATAACCTCACTCGTTTGTGTCACGAATCGGCTTGTGCTATCACGCCATTCCAATACACCAGAAAAAGAAGAAATGCTTGATCATCGGCAGACCGCCGAGACACCATGTATCCGTAACACCATGATCCGCGCCTCATCCTTGGGTCAGAGGCCTCGATTCCCCGGCCGAGACACCATGTATCCGTAACACCATGATCCGGGGGCAAAGATGAATGGGTGCCGCGGGTGCCAGCAAAGGCCAAAGTGACAAATCATTGACCAAACCAGCCTGCATCAGAAAAGTAGGCGGGCATTGATGACATCGCATACAGCTGCAGCTCGCCCATCCATCTTAGGCATACCTAGATGCTCTAACAATTAACGACGGAAATGATTCGATCAGCTACGGCCCGGCCGGACCAGCAGGTCCAGGATCCCAGCCCTGCACTCTCACCCTTGATTCCTGGCCTGCCTCTGCCTCTGTCTGCAGCGCAGGAAGTGCCAGTCACCGCCGCAGGGTTGCGTGAGTTTATTGATTCTGTGTTATCTTGCCCGGGATCTTTGCTAGCGACGAGACCCAGGAGGGAAGCATGCCTCCTGCGAGAACATGTGTCGTTTGGCGACGCATGTGTGGCATCGTCTGTCTGCAGTAGTGATTTCTGCACCGTCTGCGTCCGGCTTTGAGATGCAGGGATACAGTCCTGCAGGATCTCCTGTCTATGTGATCGGTGTACTGCACGCTTAGTGACACCACTGGTGTCAGTGTTTCATTCCATGCCTCTTGACCGACTCTCTTTTGTCTCCCCTGGGCTTTTCACGGGGGGCTATGCGAAGTCAGGGCAACAATCTTGTGTACGTGTAAATTGTTCAAAGTTCATTAAGGTAGGTAGTTAGGGTAGATGGTGATATGTTGTGTCCCAATATCTTGGTCATAAACCCAAGACATTGTCGTCAAATACATGTGCTTGTTGCACTTGGGTTACATCCCATGCGTTATCGATATTCCAAAATGATACCGTCCTTTGTGTGAAACCGCAACGCACTAAGCGCCAGTCGTCTATCCACTAATAGCATGTTATAGCATATTGCCGTCTATGTGTCACTGTCCATGAAAAAAGAAAAAAGAAACGGAAAGAAAAGGGTTGCGCCGGCGACGGCTGCTGTTACAACTCCTCGTTGCCGTCGCACTGCTGCCACATGGAGACCTTGGAGACAGTGAGCTCGGGCGAAGTCCAGGTGGGAAGCCACTGGTCGCGAGCCTGCCAAAAGTCCTTCTTGGCGTTGGGGCTGGTGCCAACCCAAGGCTTGCCCGACTTGCCGTCCTCAAACCAGCCGTTGGTGCCTCCGACAGCGACATTGATGATGAGGTAGAAACGCTGATCAAAGGGCGTGTTGGCACGGCCTGTTTGGCTCCAGACGTCCTCGAGACGAGAGCCGTTGGAGTTGGTCTGGGGGAAATCACCGCGCTGCCACATGGGCTCCTCAAAGTTTGTGTAGAGGACCTGGAGCAGCCGGCTGTTGATGTAGGTGAAGATGTACTTCTGGGACCATTCGAGACCAAACGTGTTAAAGCCGTCGGCGTACGTCGTGTGCAGGGCCTGACGCTTGTTGTTGGTACGCCACCAGGCGTCGTTTGCCTGGTCGGGGCCCCAGTGGAGAGCGGACGAGGCGATGTTGTTGCCGCCCTGGTCGTAGGTCCAGTTGTTGCCGCGGGACTCGAGAATGTCAATCTCTCCAGACAGCGGCCAAGCTCCGTAGGTGCTATCGACGGGCATCATCCAGATGGCGGGCCAGAGCCAGTCACCTTTGGGCAGCTTGGCGACGACCTCGACGCGACCGTACTTGATGGTTGCGCCCTTCTTGGTATTGATGCGACCGGACCTGGTGGGTGGCACAATGGACGAGTTGCCGGCCGTGGTGTTGGTGGCAGCGATGCAGGACGAGGGCTGGTCAGAGGTGCAGGTGCCGTCCTTGAGTAAGTCAATGACGGTGTCCTTCTCAATGAGAGCCGAGTCGGTGAGAGTGGGACGAATGAAAAGGTTGCCGTCCTTGATGAAGACATTCTCATCGTCGGCGGTAGTCATCTGAAACTCGCCGTTTCTGTGGGAGAGGTCAGCATGGAGTAAGCCTTGGCGGAGTCCCCTACCAGTTGAATGGTGATGAGGAAAATGTCGACGGAACAAGACAACAACAAGAACAAAAAAACGTACCCGAAGCCGCCGACCTCGACCTCTTTAGTCCAGACGTTGGAGTCCAGGCTGCCCGAGGCAAAGTCCTCCATGAGCACGGGGCAGTACTTGTGCTTGACGACGCTGCGGATGCCGTCCCAGACAAGGAAACCCGAGATGGCGAGGCCGATGAAGATGCCGACGATGGGGATGATGGTGACCCATTTCTCCTTGGGGTCGGACTTGTCCAACCAAGGCTTCTCGACGTCTTCCTTGTTAATGCGTCTCGAGTGGAAGTAGCGCTGAGAGCGTTCATCAAAACGGGCGCCGATGGCGCTGGACGAGCCGAAGCTCGAGGCAGGACGGGAGACGGCGGGGGTGCCGAATGGATTCGTGCCGACTGGACCCCTCTGAGAAGAATGTGACTCGATGCCGTCGCCAAAGGGGTTGCGGCTATTTTCTGTGTTGGGAGTGCCGGGGCGATTAGGAGTGGCCGAGGCCGTGGTAGCTGTCGAGGGCATTCCGGCTACAGGGCGGGAGTAGTAGCCCTGGCCGTATTGGTCCTGGTTCATTGTGGATGGAGAGACGAAAACGAAGCGAGCGTTGCAGTGATAGTAGTGATGGTGATGATGATAGTAGTGATGAAGTTGTGGTGGTCTATCTAGGCCAAAGGACTCGGACGGATTGAACAACAAACGCGTCGAAGACCAATGTCGAAAAGAGCGACAGGAGGTAGATTTGTACTGCTCGGTACGACGGGAGACAGACGGCGAGCGGAGCGACGAGGAGAAGAAAGAATGGCAGTTGGGCGTTACCAGACGAAGGACGAGGCGAGGCCAGGTAGGTAAAGGACAAAAGGCGTAGGCGTAGGCGTGGACGTAGGCGGAGGACGCGGGCAGATTCGAGGACGCTCCTGACCAAGACTAAGATCGGGAATGGTTAAGTGTGCGAATGGGTACTGCACTTTCAGCCACTCACTTACTCACACTCTCTATCTCTCGCAGTAGCAACACTGTACGTCGTTTGGTTCTGTTGTTTCCCACGCACCACATTAAAGACGCTCTCTGGACGGAGGGGTGGAGGGGGATGATGCATGTGGGACAGAAGCAGCCAAGCTCCAGCTGGCTGGTACTAATTTGGCCCAGCCAGTCTTGGCCCAGCCAGTCCAGTCCATGCTGCCTCCGTGGTTCCTCTCTCCCAGCTGTCGTCGTGCTTTTGTGAGTTGCTTCTCAGCGGGCATGCCGGCTACAGTGTGCAGATGTTGTATGGCAAACACGGTATTTCGGCACACCTTCGGCGACCCCAATCCATTGCAGGTGAGGCCGGAGCCACTTCTTGTTAGCGTCCGCTGTAGCGCCCAGTGGTGCTGCCGTCCGCCAAATACACCTAGTGAGAGCTGAAATAACGCGCACTGTACTCTGTACACACTCTCTCTTCCCCCTCTTTCACTCTCTTCTCTCTAGCCGCCCCTGTTCCTCTTTCTCTTCTTCCCCACGTCACTGGTTTTGGATCCGGTCTTTGTAAAGTTCGGCCGGGCCCGACTCATTGCCAAACACCCATCACCATGCCTTACAATGGAAGCGGGACTTATCATCATTGCCCTCGAACCTGAAGCACTCCAGTGCGTCCGTTCGGTCCGGTCTGGCCTCACCGATTGTCCAATATTACCACCCAACGACATGCTCCCTCTCTCCGTCTAGGCGCTTCACGTTTAGCTGCACACCACAGGGGACCAAGTCATCAACAGAGATGCCGAATTGCGAGTACGGCCTTGAGGAAACCTCACTATTGGCAACTTGCAGGCGCTTCGCCCTCAGCCTTGGTGATATGATAGCCCAGCTGCCGCCGGTCTTTCTCCCCCTCTCCCTTTCCCCCCTGTTTGATCCGCTGCCCTATCCACTGTGCGTTCTCTGACGGCTTCCAGGTCCAGGGCCAGGTCGATTCAGCTCCCCCTCTCTTCCGGATCACTATGGGAGGTACCAGAAAAGCAGCAAGGGATTTTGGCCTGACCGAAACTCGTACTGGTGCGTCGGCTAGCTTCGTGTGGCGTGCATGCATCGGCCGGCTCGCTCAACCGTGCGTTGATGCCCTTGTTCCTGCATCAGGGCCCCCTGGCCCCGACCCTCCACTAAGTCGCTGGTCGGATGAAAAAGACGCGATAAGGTATCCGTACCTATGCTACCTCTTCAGGACTAGATCCACTAACCCCCCCCCCATGACAGTATTGAATCCGTCTGCCTCGACCCGTCTTGGCTGTCTCCTGGCTTCCTACTGCAATTTCCACCCTCACGTCAAACGCCGTGGCCGCCCTGTCGCGTTGGCGTCAAAGCTCGTCCACCGTGCACCTATCTGGTCGTCACAAGCCATACAAACGAGAGCCATTGTCTTCTCCAAAGCGATACGAGACTGACAAAACAGCAAGGCCAAAGCGAGAACCAGTGCCCCCCGTTCTTCAACCAACACCAATGCCCACCGCGCGTACACGTGTAGAACATCGGATGAGCCTCTCCCTGCAGTGCCGGCTTCTCGGATGATCCGCAGTTCAAGCTCGAGTGGAAGATCGGCAACAAACCAAAAATGATTCCTTCCAGAAGTCACTCGACCGCCCCCTGCTCCGCCGCCGTGGCGAGCAGCAAACCAAGTGCTTGATCAACAACGACCCAGCGGCGAAAAGGTCTACCTATACCGGCCCCACCGTCCGTAGATCCAGCGTTCCTCGCCAGAGGGACTCTGCCCCACGCTAGGACGTCCGAAGGGGACCCTTCATCCAAGGTTGATGTTCCGGGAGCTTCCCGCCGACGTGGTGGACGCTGTTCATTGTTCCGATCCAGGCGGACAGACGCCTCCAGCCTCTACCGACTTGTGGCTATCCGATTGGGACTCTCGGGACCGCCGCCTTTGTCGGTCCCAACTTGGCACTCAATATGGGCAAACGAGAAGTTAGCCCCGGTTTCGCTGATACACATTGCCACATCTAGCTCTCTCAACCGCATGCTATCGATTGTCACCTATGCAAACATCTGTAGTGCGGATAGGTAGTTGTCAACGCATGCGCTGATTGGGATGCTGCCCCCCTGGCCTGCCCAACCCTTTGCACTGGCCCTCTCACTAGTAAGAGGGCCGATTGCACTGCATTGCGCATGCGTTAGTCCTTCGATAGCAGCGTAGTACCCAGTCGAATTACTGCTGCTGCTACTGCTGCTGTTGCTTTGTTGTACGGCATCATGGCAGGCCTGGATCAGGCCATGTCGGGCGATCCAACGGTGCTCTGCATTCCCGATTTGGGACATGGCCTACTTGTTGGGCTTCAGCTCTCGCATTTCAACGAGTCCAGACTGCATTCATCGTCCTGGCTGCCTGTCTTCCTTGCAAAGTCCAAGGGAAACACCTGTCCATGCAGCGACAATCCCAGCTGAACCCGACCCGCAGAGCCGGTACCTCTCAATGCTCCGGTTGTAACGCTGGAGCTTGTTCCCACGGGCTGTCTATTATGCCGCATACGGAGCCCAGAATGAAGCCTCCAGAATAAAGCCTCCGCTGCATGATGGAAGCATCCGTGTGTCAGCGAGTCCTTTTGCTTGACCATGCAGGGTCTCTGTGAGCTGTGAGACGTCAGCAAGACGGCGGATGTACGTCTTCCCCGATCCATATGTTCTGCGGCCTGCCTCTTCCGCGCATATCAAGCTTGAATTGACGCTGTATCCCGTCTCTCAAGCTCGATGGTCTTGCAGAGTAGAGAAGCCATAAGCATTGTCCTCATTATGGGTGTGACGGGCAGGACGAGCCAGTCAGCCGTTGCATAAGCTCGATAACCCCGCCCGCCCTCGGGCTGCCCCTCCACCTCGTGTTCTACTACGTAGTACGTTGGCTTCCGAGTTACGCCCAATCACAATCAGCCGTGCAGCTCGTGTAGCCGTTTTTATTTTGGATGACCACATGGGACGATGCAAACCCCAACCCTCCCGGACGCCTCTTCCCCTTTGCCCTCCACGTCAAGCTGCGCAAGTCTCGCGTTGGTATCATTGCACTTTGGCCCTAGCGGCCTGCCCGCATGTCCTCCAATTGAGACGACCTACTTCGTGTGTTGTTATCTCGCCCGCACAAATGCGTGAGTGTTTCTGTTGAGGGGACGGATAAGAATCGCGAGCAGCGAGCCCCATCGTTCGTTATCTGGATGTTCATGTAGGCAGTGGGAGCGGGTGTGGTCGATACTACACGGCATCATGTCTGCGAGTCACTGTTGAGATGGACGGCCGGGGCAAAGCTCATCTGCATCTCTCATGTGTCAAGCTCAAAATCTTTTGACATCCACCTCCCCCCCCTGCTGATTACTTGAAAAGGGCTCCAAATATATCCCTTGCACTCTGCAGCTCTGTGTGGTCGTCTGGTCGCGGGCGGGCGGGCGATGAGGGCCGGACTGACACACGTGGCCAAGGCAATGGAGAGCACCCTAGGCAAGCTGGAGCCGGACAGCTGGGGATGTATTCTCTCCCGCCATGCCTGGAATCGGGTTCTTGTCTCCGTGCTATTGTCTGCTGATTATGCAGGCGAGGATGGCCAGCTGGCAGGCGTGGGGTTGGTGTGGTGCGAGACGCGGGTCTGCGGCGTCGGTGGCCTCGGTTGAGGTGTAAGGGGGGGATGGTCTCGGGGCGTCGGAATGAGGTTTGAAAGATCTTCGTGTGTGAAAAATGATGGAGTCTTGATGAGGTTGTTGATGAGGCTGTTGATCGAGGTGGCAGGTTAAGGCTGAGGCTTAGATAGCGATGTGAGTACATACCTTGCTTTATGTGCGTTGATGAGATGTTTCCAAAAACAACTGGATCTTTGACGTGCTGTTCTGTGAAGTTGCATCTGAACTTATGTCTTCAGAGGTTGTCATTGCCGAGGGTGTGAGTCCACCGGCAGGGCATATGCCCCGGTCGCCGTACCATATTTGCCCATTTCTCGAGACTTGGAGGATTGTTACACAGTTCTGTGTATGGTATATCTTCTAAAGACATGCCACGACCGACCGACACGAACAAATCAAGCCATGGATGACATACTAGTGCCGTGGCCTATTGTCGAGAGCTCGAGATGACACTATGCCTCCTGTAGTACACAGCTCTTGAATGATGCTCTTATAGACAGTGCATTCGGGATATCTCTCGAGAACTTCATAGGTCCCGCCATGCCTCGAGTAGCATTGAGTTTGTCAATCTGTTGAACTTCCATCAGAGCTGTCCGCTCTCGACAGGCTTTCATGGTATAATAACATTATAAGAACCACTTTGCAGCCTCTTGGAATTCATCTTTCTACTTGCGTGAACCGGCATCATATACACTTTATATATTCAAGGCTCACTACGATTTTCAAGCTTCTGGTAGCATTCTCGTGTCTGGAACTTTTAGCTCGAATTATACCCTTCAGTTCGGACAGTTCATCGAGACGTAGAAATTGATCAACGGGTTTGCCGAGGTCGAGCGCCCAGTCTACGACCGATGACGACCTGCAAGTACGTCTTCTCATCGGGGTGTTGCGTATTTCTTATCATAGCCGATCCGATGAAGTAGATGTACTCGTTCACGTTTCGGTATTGGAAGGTAGATGTGCTTACCAGGTATGACGAGACCATCAGCCTCAATCAAGCTTCGCATCCCGAATCTAGTAACCATAAAGACCATACAGATAGCCATCTATAAGTCTCAGGGAACTGACGACAAACTACGTGGCAGGGCAGCTGCTTCTTGTTGAGTTCACGTGTTCTCGCGCAAGGCGCATCAGAAGTTACCACAACGTATACGTGAACCATCTTTGCAAATGCTTGCTTGAAAACGAGGATATCGTGAGACAGCGTTGGTAGGGAAATTACAAAAACGTCCTAAATAGGAACTGTTATCCCGAAACCGAGAATCGAGCTCGGGGGGGAGAGGGTAAGACGTAAAATTGACTTGAGTGGGTGAAGCAGAGCGAAACTTGTAGACCTGGCTTGAATGGCTAGAGTTGGCAATGCAATGACTGGCCTAAGGAATGGAACCATGATACCAAGGCCTCTATCCGTGCAAGAGCTTAGGGCTGTGCGCGCGGGTTCCTCGACTCCAAGTGTTCCGCTTCCTTATGCCCAGGTTTGGAATCCATTTACAACATGAACCAGTCAGTGCTCCAGTATGCCAATATATAAAGTGAGGTCAGAACCTCGTTCTATCCGTGAAACCCAGGTCCCGTTCCAAATCAAGTCAGTGCTGCCAACCCCGCAAGCAAAACCACTCCAGCAGCCACGCCAGTCCGCGCCGCGGCACCGGGGCTCGTGGCAGTCCTGATGGCCGTCGTCGATGTCCTTGTCGACGCCGCCGTGGGAGTCGCGGTGGTTGTCACGGGACAGCTCACGGTGCAGGGGATCGCCGACGTGAACGGCAGCCCGGACGCCGAGCTCTCGGGGAAGACGGGCGGCTGGCTGGCGGCGGTGGGGTCCGGCGTCGCCGAGGCCGCGTTCGGGTTCAGGACGTTGTCGACGATGTGGAGGATGCCGTTAGCAAGGAGGATGTCGGGCTGGACGATCTGTGCCGAGTTGAGGAAGAGGTTGTTGCCAGAGCGGATGACGTTGAGGCCCTGCCGGGATAGGGTGGTCAGGTTTGTGCCGTTCTTGAGGTCCGAGGAGGCGAGGATGCGGCCCGTGACGACATGGTAGTTGAGGAGATTCCGGATGGCGTCTTCGTCCAGGTTTCGGAGGGACCCGGCGACGCGCTGGAAGGCCTCGTTGCGCGGGGCGAAGATGGTCACGTTCTTCCTCTCCGACAGCGAGGGGAGGAGTCTTGCGGTGTAGAGCGCCCCCAGGAAGGCGGGGAGCTGGAAGGATTCGGTCGTGTTCTCGAGCCTGGCGGGGGGGATCATGAGGTTGTCGACAACATGGATGAGACCGCCGGCAAACTTGATGTCACCTTCGACCTGGGTGGTACGGATGCCCTCGGACGAGGTGAAGACGGTGACGTTGCCGGGCTGTTTGTTCACCATGACGTTCTGTCCGCCAGTGACGTTGGTCCAGGCCGGGTCCTGGAGCAGCGAGGAGTGCAGGACCGACGGGCCTGATTCTAGAGCGCTGGTTGAGACTGTGCCTTGGAGGATGTGGTATTCCAGGATGGGGACGGCGATGGAAGGGTCCGACTCGTTCCAGATGCCGTTTAGTTGGATGCCAGGAATGTTCTCGAAAGCCGCGTTGGACGGCGCAATGATCTGGACAGTGTGTTAGCCCTGTGAACATTATCATTGGGATTGGAACTTTCAGGGAAACGTGCCGTGACGCCATCGTAGCTGGGAAGCTTGAGAATGACTTCGGGGTATTTCTGATCAGAAGTCAGCAAAGGGGTTTGATAGTTTCATGACACAGCATCTCATTCACACAGCAAGTCTCTCGCCATCAAATAGAGGGTCGAACTCTACGCCGGCCCGAGGCAACTCGACTCACTTTGACCAGGTCGTAATAAGTAGACAGATTTGATTTGGACTGAAGAACACTCCCGAGGTCCTTTTGCTGACTGGCAACGAGGCCGGCCAAAGACAAAAGGCTGAACACGCCAGCCATGAGAAGTGACGAGAGCATCTTGAGGCTTTTTGGCAGGTGCTTGGGTAGGAAGATCGAAAGAGCCGATCGGCCAGGCAAATCCACAGCAACCTCTGACGAGATGCCCTCTCCTATCGGGCCCGAGAGACGGGTAGATTGGGGTCAAGCAAGGCTAACGGTATCGTAACAACTGAGCCATATATGGCATCAGGTAGACTTCGGAAGACGAGTTGGCCCGTCAGATAAGATAATGCTACTTGGAGAGGTTTCCACGATGCAGCCCGACCTTCGGCGAGCGGCCTGAGCCCTGCAGGTAGCTCTGGGCCCTTGGGAGGGATCTTCTGCACCTGAAACCGGGGTAAGGCGACGTCGAAGGGACAATCGGCTTGGCAGAAAGCCATCGGAGGGGATGATGGGGTTATCACTGTCACAAGGTGATTGATCCCAGGGCGGCGACGAGATTGATGTCTTGCAAGCGACTGGGACAGCACGCGATCGAAGCACCTACAGTAATACGCGGCGGCATCGACAACATGTGAGAATGGTACGAGAGCTGCGGGGCTGTCTACTGCTCGTACCCGAATACTAGGCGGGCAAGTCGCCATCTACGTAGTCCAGCACACGCAAGACGATGTCGAAGCCAGAGAGATGCGCCTGTTGTTGTTGTTGTTGTTGTTGTTGTTGTTGTTGTTGTCCGGGAATCACATCAACCGATGTCTGTTCGCTGTTGGCGATGGCAACGATCTGCCGACCGCCACTACAGAAGCACAGTCCTCCTGTTTCTCGCCCTGCTCCCTTGACAGGCCCCTGCGGACAGCACGGCGAACTGGTTTTCTCCTGTTGTATATACGTACAGACGTAGTAGATGGTAGACGGAAACACCGGTACATCATGGGGCAGCCGATCACTCCAGGGGCGAGAGAGACATGCATGTTCTGCTGCACGGGGATCACACTATGTGGCCCTGCATGGGAAAGCGAAACGACGAGAAAGAAGAAATGAGATGCAACTTGGCCAGCATGACAGCCCCTTTTGGTAGGTTGAGGCAGGATAGCTGTTGCTTCCAGGGCGATTGGCACCGCAAGTTAAGGTGGTTTGTTGTGGAAGGGCATGTCTAGCTGTGGGTTATGGGCCATCTTCCTAGGTACCTAAGGTAAGGTGGGGAACAGTGAACACATGTCTCGGCGGGCTTGTACTTAGAACCACCGAGTTAATTGAGTTCCACAGAGGAGCTTACTCTGTAGTTTATAGTTAATAAGATTAGTCTTCCCGCCCTTGCAAAGTCCAGTAATCTGAAAAGAACGGATGAAGTGAAAGGACATTGGACCAAACGTTTCCCTCCATCCATCCGTTCGTCCGGGGCAACCTTGCCAACAATTAGCCAAGACCGCGCCGTTCTTGGCTTACCCCCAACACGAGCTGCAAGTGTGCATAAAGCATGAATTCACATTAATACAGTAGCGCTGTAGCGGCGGTTGGAGTCAGCAAAAGGGGCCGCTGTATCCGTACACCTAGATAGACAGGAAAATAGACAGACAAATAGCCTTTACCGTGGAACTGGCCCCTCTCATTGCGAACCGTTGGCCCCTGCTATGTGTTCCATGAACGGTTGATGCCATTTTTAGCGCCAGCGCCAGCCAAACGCCTGTGCTCTGCCCTATTCCGACGTCAACATTGATCATCCTCACGAGCATCGGCGATTTGCTTGTCCCCTTCGTTCATGTCGAGGCCACGACGTGCAAAGTCATGTCTGGTTCCCCTAGGCCTAGAGTCCCGGTCCTTGCAGACGTGGGGTCTTCTATTGTCTGATTCTGCCAGAAGGAATATCCATGGCCCGTCTCTGACTTTTTGAAGCCGTCGCATTTGGCAGTCTCCAACGAGTTCTTCCCTCGATAGAAATCATTAGCGCGTTATCTCTGCTTCCTCCTATGGCGCACCAGAGTTCCATGATTCTCTAATCTGACAGCTTCAGTGCATTGTCTTGTGTCTACCAAGAGAACTGCGATGGCTCAAACAGCATGTCTATGAATGAGAGGGAGGGCAAGATCCGTATCAGTGAGATTGCGTCACGCCTAGTCGGGCTCCGAATGCTCCTTAGAGGTGCATAGCATCAGTGAGCTCCGAGAGCAGGAGTCCCTTCAGATCAAGGCTGGTCACATCCAAGGCTAGCCCGGTAGGCGGGGATAACTCAAGCAATTTTACCAACGCGAAGGGGCTGGTGGTTGATGCGAGAAAGATCTCTTGGACTTTCTCATGCTGTGTTTTGCTTTTGGTTGAAATTTGGGTCCGAGTATGAAGAAGACACGCGAAATAGAGGACAAGCGCTCAAAAGACACCACAAGGCTCGTCGTCTCAAAACTTACCTCTCGACTCGGAGACAGCTCACGCCCAGCTTTATATACGCTTTTCTCGACATATCCGTGCTTCCACATAGCCTTGCAAATGAATGCTCGTGTAATACCCGACCGGGGAGACATGTTCAATGTGAAGAGCCGAATATTGAGCCAAAAGTGCTTTACATCGTGGACAGTCAACGCGACGATGTTGGTACACCTCCCATTGCATTTTGGATCATGCCGAAAATATGGCTAGGAAAGATGAGGTAGTGTATGAAGCATCAAGCTGACCGCGCTTGATATCGCAGATAACAGAGAAGTGTCTTTTTGTATGAGTTCCTTCGATAGCTGTTTGCAGCAGGTGAGATGATGTTCTAAAGTGTCCCATCGAAGCGCAACTGTCTGGAAAGCGCTGTTCTACTACAAGAGTATTTGCTGGGGAGGGGAGACTGTAATCGCTTTACATGATACAGTAGGGTCAAGTAACCCTTTAGGTGTTTCAGGTAATTAACAGACTACCAACAGCTCATGCCGTTGCGCATTCATACCTGGGCCACCCGTCCTGCTTGGATGCTAGTAGTTGGCAACGAAAGTCAATTTCATGAGTATTTAAGCGCGAACACCAACTCCTGCTCTGAATAAGCGAAAATGAATGATACCCAGGCCGTGTAAATGCGTGTCCCTGCCATTTATGCTCCCTTACAACCTCCAAGTTAAGAAATATACCATGATTCTCTCCGCAGAGAATGTAAGTCTAGCGTAATGCTGTCGCTTCGGTGAGCGTATTGATCCCACCTGGTCGTATCAGAGTAAAGGGAACAAAAGAGACGGAGAAGAGGCGTTGGTGAAAGGCAAAGGAGGGATCTAAAGGCGAAAGTAGAAGCCGGTTGGTTTCCAAAGGAGAGAAAGAGCCTTTCCGTTAACCATGCTCTGCGACAGCCGGGTTCCGGAGCCTTGACGACTGCCCTGTCGACGTGCCGCGTCGGCTAGCTGGGTCCTCCGCAGACACGTTGGAAAGCTCGGCGAGCCTATGGGTACTATGGCGGACGAGGCCATCATCACCCGCAAGGCCGACTCCGGAATCGCCAACAAGATCCATCCCCTTGAGTCTCCCGGCTGGCAGCACGCAGCTATCTATGGACTTGGAGGGGGCGTGGGGACGTCCGGCCGGGGACCTAATGGGCCGGGGCGCGGACGGGGCGGCGGTGTAGGCGGTGCCGAGGGCACTCCGCTCATGAGAGCGAACACGTCCATGGGAAGCGAGGGGTCGCTTTGGAGAACGTCTTGTTGGGTTTCTGGGTGGTCTCCTTCTTGCCCGTCGTCGTGGTCGTGTGAGAAATAGGCTAGGACGGGATCTCTGTCGAAGAAGTTTGCGTAGATGGGGGACAGCATCTTGACTGCAGGCGCTTTTTCGAGATGAATGGTATTTAAAGGTCAAAGGGAAGCGACCGTATGGAATCTAGGTGATTCAGAGTTTTGAGCGGGCTATTGGTGAATGGAGACCGTTGAGATAGGCTTCACCCGGTGAGTGTAGCTTAGAACAATGAAGACTATGTTGGTATGGTCCTGCCGCCCGAGACATTGAACTGGACGATAACGGGGCTCATATATACTCTCATCACAGATCCTTCATGATGATCTGCATTCAGACACATGTGTACACACAGGAAAGAGACGACAATTCCCGAGCAAGGTAATCACCCATCTCGCCCAGAAGGCCAAGACTTGTCCACATGTCACCAAGTCCACAGGGTTAATGTTACCTTGGGTTTCCGAATACGTCAAACCGCAACTGGCTTGGCGCTTAACTCGCATATAACTAACTCCCTTGTACAACGTGATAGCCAAATAGTCTCCACGCCAAGAGTCGCGCGATGTGTGGGAGGGGATGGTAGCTGGATAGGACACCTAGTTTGACGACTCTACCTCAACATCCTAGGCAAAGTACACCGGGGTACATACGGCCCGCCATCAAGACTCCCAAGGAACTGGGAACTGCCAACCACATAGCTGGGAGGGCTCCCAGGAGCCCGGATAGGAGGGCACCCCCGCGAGCAAGGAATAGGCAAACGTGGCATGAGAGGGGGGCATCCTACTCCGGGATGGGGGTCAAGTCTGACAGTGCCCCAAGGTTGTGAGATGGGCGACGAGGAGTGATGACAGCTTCGGACGGGGGAGGGAGATACGCCTTGCTGGGGGCTATCATGAGTTAAACCAATCATGGCGAGCGACGAGCCCGGTCGGAGCGGATGCTCGGTGGAAGTTGAAGAGCACTTGCCCCATAAGCCGTAAGCAACCTGGAAGCACCAATTCTAACAAGTTCGCTGCCTTGACTTTCGCCGCGTTCCATAGGGGGTGGGTGGTGAGAGTCCCGCCCGAGTGATCCGTCATGTGAGCGAGAGTGTCCGTCAGTGTTTGGATGCGGATCGTAATCACGTCGGGGTCGGCCGAACGCATCGATGAGGCCAGGCATTGATAGAGGACCAAAAGAT
Organism: Colletotrichum tanaceti; assembly: GCA_005350895.1. Classification (NCBI taxonomy): domain Eukaryota; kingdom Fungi; phylum Ascomycota; class Sordariomycetes; order Glomerellales; family Glomerellaceae; genus Colletotrichum; species Colletotrichum tanaceti. The sequence continues at coordinate 97,093 of PJEX01000127.1, forward strand.
GTCACCGCGGAGTCGTAGCAGAGTCGGGGAACAGCCCCGAACTAGAAGGTTGGAGGGTGGGTAGACGACGTATGTGAGATTCCTGAGCCAGGACGGAGTGGCTCTACGTTTTCCCACCCAATCCCGAGCCGGAGAAGCAGTCCCGCGAAAGAGGAATAGTAAGATGAGACACGGCCACGCTGACACTCCAGAACCGAATGGGCGTCAGGGAAGACGAAAGGCTCAGGATGTTGATGCCTCTAGGCTTCAGCAGGCAGTCGAAGCGAGGGACGCGCAACTTGTGGTCTAGCGCAGAGCCGATGGGGTGGGTTCGACCACACCCACACCCAACATCCCAGGCTCTGCACCCAGCGGGGCTGGTTGGGGCAGGATGAGGGTGACATATGTCCATAGGGCTGAAGGATTGTGAGGCGTTACCAAGCGTCGAACGACGTCCCACAAAGTTTGTAGAATGCTGGAGCTTGATCGAGGGCGGTCAGCGGGTTTTCCTCGATCAGCCCGTGTGAATGGCGAATCCCATTGTTGCAAGGCCGCCGATCGAGGTAGATGCGTTCCTTTTACCTCGATTGGCCTGGTTAGCCCAACTCAGCCCTCCCGAGAGAGCAATGTGGGGGGTTTGAATGGGATGGTGAGGAGTTGAGGACAGCGGCCGGGATTCAAGACGGCGGAGTTCCCCCCTTGCGCCGCATGTGGACTCTAGCCCAGTGTCATTCAGCGGCGGGCTAATGAGAAAGAAGGGATGCCGTAAGATGAGGAAAACCAAATTTCCTTGGGCCAGGGCAGAGTCTCTTTTTCACCTACAGAATGTGAGCAACGTAAAGGTCGTCCGGAGTCATTGTCGGCCGCTCTGGCTTCAAAAACACTCCCCTTCTGCAGACTCATGCAGCCCCTTTGTCAAGGCCCCAGGGTAACAAGAGTAAAACGAGGCAGGGGGTTGTGCCAACAGCCGAGACGTTGCCAGATTGTCCCTGGTTGTCGGTACTGGCGCTGTCGCCACCACGTCTGCTGGGCTCGACAGCCATTGGCTGTGCAGAACTAGACTGGCTTGTGTGTTGCGTGGGTGGACGAACCGGCCTCGAGGGACCTTTGTCACTGATCCCAGCATCGAAGTCAGCTTGATCGGCTCAGCCGGGTTACTATGACGACTTCGCAGACCACGCTGGTTGCCAAATGAGATTGGGCCTTGGTATTGATTGTCAGCGCGGTCATGACCGAGGCCCTCATGAACTTGCGCCAGCATGAAGACGAGGATACTTCGTCAGTCGTCGTGCAATTGTGGCGTTCTTTGAGGTACTGTGCATATCCGTCAAGTCGTCAACGGCAAACTCGGATAAGATGGCTTTGGTAGCCGCACTATCGGTGTCTCCTTGTAGAAAGAAGTAAGCAATGTGACTGACGGCTTGACCAGAGGGAGACGTACTAGCCGCCTGCTGCCTAGTGCCTCGATGATGGCTCATCTGGGACTGAAATTAGGGATTACCAAACCTGGAAGCTTACCAAATAATGAAGAGCTGCAAGCACCGCGACTGACAAACACCGGAGACGTCATCAAACATATGTTACCTTTACTCATCTACTAACGTAGAAGAGATACAGTGAGGCGTGACCAGGGAAGCAATAGGTGTGGCGTAAGCTCACCTGAAATGTCATCCATTCAACCGCCTGGGCCGAGCGAGTAGAGAGGTACGTGTCGACTTCTAGGTCGCGTGGGAATCTGATCGAGACCTGTGGAAGACATATGGACAGCCTCAAGAGGAGGTATCGCGAGAACGGCGAGGAAGGGCCATAAAAAGAGGCTGTGCTCGTCGTGTTGATCTCGCATAGCGCAGGATTGCGGCGAAGAAAAGAAGAACCGAAATGGGACTGACCAACTCGACACCCAGCCCTTCTGATTCGTCATAATCCAGTCTAACAGGAAGACCTAGAAGAGCCCCGGCAACAAGCCGTGCAGCTTGTCGCAGTGTATGCACTACTGGTCACTTTGTGACTATCTGCGGACTTTATCAAATCATTAAATAGGTTGCGAGCCGAGGATGCTCGGGGGCCATAGAAGAGGCACGGGGAACCAATGCGAATTCAGCTCGGCAGATTCGCGTCACGAATCGAAAGGGGACGAGAGCATGTGTCAAGAAGCGGTATTCTAGGCATACTTCTATGCGATTAGCTGAGAATGCGTGTAGGCATGGTCAGGCCTGACGGGTCAACTGAGGTACCCACGCCCGCCGCAAATTGTAAGGTGGGTATCCCAACCGACTTTTCCTCGTTCCTCCCAAACGCCTTGAAATATCAGAAACCCATTTTCGCTAAGTCATGCTCAATCGAGATCTCGTTCATCGGTATCCGCGGCCTCCTCCGCGACCACCACGGTCACGGGATTGACTCGGAGACCGGGATCGGCGGCTGTCGTAGCTTTCATAGCTGTCTCGGCTCGGACTCCTTCTCCGGCGGTTACGATCGTTACCTCGACCACCGCCGCCACGTCTCGGGGGCGGTGAAGGAGATCTAGAGTAGGATCTGGAACGGCTTCTGTATCTGCTTCCATCACCCCTGGACGGCGGAGCGGCACCAGGGGATCGAGTCGGAGAACGCGACGGCGAGCCGGGCCGGTAGGTGTCTGAACGGGGACCGAACCGACCAGGCGGGGGCGACGTGCCTCGTCGAGGGCCGTTGTAGCCGAAGGAGCCAGCCCCTCGCCCTCCCGCGCCTCTACCACCACGACCTCCAGGGGGAGGGCCTCTGGGATCGAAGCCTCCGCCACGACGGGCCTGGGGAGGTGCTGGGGAAACCTTGCGTCGAGGGAGAACGATAGAGACGTTGATTACGGTGCCGTCAAGCTGGGCCTCATGCATGTGGGCGATAGCTTCCTCCGCATCGGCTTCGGTTTCATAGAGAATGTACGCAGTGCCGCGGTTGGTGCCAACTAAACAAGGAATGTTAGCTTGGTGAATTTGAAGCGCGCACATAGGGGCCAAGCGGAGGCTCAAGGGCGACGACTTACGTGTTCCGTTAATGGGAAGATGAAGGTCTTTGATACGTCCGTATTGGCCAAAGATTTCCTCCAAGTGGTCGACGTTGATGTTTTTGGTCAGGCGCTCTACGACAATCTATGGGAAGACGTCCGTCAGCTTCACGTACTTTGAGGAAACAGAGAACCTGCGTTGATGTGCGAATGGAATGGGAATAAGAAGGGCGCTTACCTTGGTGGTCCTCACTGATGGGCTTGCAGAGCGTCCTCGGCTATCGCTGCGACTGCGGCTACGGCTGCGACTCTCCGTTCTGTGTTTGCCACTTCGTCGCGGCGTAGGTGATCTAGAACGCGATGGGGAGCGTGAATCGTATGAGCGACGACGGGCTGGCGAACGTGACCGGTCGGACATCGGCGTCAGAGACCGGGTGCGGGAGCGGTATCGTTCGCGCGAAGGCGATCTCAATGTGGAAGCCATTTTCGTATTTGTTGCTGTTGATGTTGATGTAAAATCTTGGTTCGTGGTTTCGAATTGGCATGAATACTGGAGACTGAAAGTACGGCAGGCGCAAAATCGCGACCCTCTTTCCTGCCATGGCCCGGATTGACGTGTGGTCACGTGAAAGCGGAGCTTCTCACCGAAAGCTCGGTCAAAAGTGGGTCGGTATGCAACGGCACCGTTGCTCCCCACTTGCTTAGGTAGCCAGGGTACGTACTGGGCGCCTACCCTGTACTCACAGACACCTACCTAGTACCTAGTAGCTAGGTACCTAGGTAGGTAGTTAACGGACATTCAAGAGTTCGATGGAGACCGAGAAGTACCCATGAAGTCGGCAGAAAATGGTTCATTTGTATTTAGAGATTTCTGGATCAAGTCTTCCTCCGACCTTGCCAAGTACCTACGTCTTCTCCCTATACCTTCTCAAGCCCTTATCTTCCCTCTCTCTCGGTTGCTCATCATGGTTGTAGTATTGATGGTCCACCCCGATACTGGCTGAGATCTCTTGTAGGTGCTCTCTTAACCCACAGGTAGCCAGAATGGTCATTTCGACAATCAAGTCTTCAAGTCATTGGTGGCATGTCACGAAGAGATACATAGGAGAATGCTGGTGGTTTGGATCATGCTTTCCAAGTCCAAGTTAAACTGGGGCACCCCGATCGGCGTTGAGTTTCTTTCCTTTTTCTTTTGTCATTCTGCCTGATCAGAGGAGTAGGTAGTCTTGGGAAGGGTGCCCTAATGAGAGATATAAGGGCTTCTCCTCTCTGGATCGATAGATGGATAGAACAATACACTTTGCATGCACTTCCAGAACACCTACCTTTCTTAGTAGGTTGAACCAGAGCCCCCTTTCCCTCATGATTTACCTTTAAGCGTGATGACACAAGACAATTAGAAGATTCAGCTCTTCTGATTAATCCAGCCATATTAAGAGACCCGATCATAGCTTCTGTTGTTCTGTCGAGAGTCCTGATGTGCCGATTTTTAGAGGCATCTTGTATGCTGTGGTAGGTTGTGGTGTTTCTCTCTTGGTCACCGCACCGCTTCAGTCCTTCTTCCGCTACACACTTTCAATGTTTTACATTCCTATTAGTGCAAATATACAATCGCTGGTGACTGCCAAGGGCGGACAACGTCTGATGCCCGCTGCATCGGCCGGGATGGTTTTTTTCTTTTGTTTATGCTTAATAAAAAGAAATGCCCCTTATTCGCTTGTGCTGGTGTTGATACATGGCAATGGGCCAATTTGTGCTCTGCTTTTGCCCCCTTGGTCACGGCGTGTGCCTTGAGGATAACCTAAACGCCTCGACAATTCCTGCAAAAACCACCTGTACCATTATTACGCTCAATACTACGCGTTCTCCATGACAAAAGAAAAAGAGTTGGCCACTCAAGCAGCCCACTCAACGACCTCCAAGGCGCACATGACGAGGATCAAGGTTGATGGGAGGATCCTATGAAGACGTTAGCTGAAGTGCCGAATGCAAAGCGGCAATGGGGAGGTGGCGTACCAGATGACGTAGCTCTGGAACAGAATTCTCGACATGACACCCTCGTAGACCTCGTTGATCTGGCAGATTTGTGCCAGTTGAAGGGCGCTTGGCGCACCGGTCAACAAGAAGCAGACGATGACGAAGATGGGATCGTCCAGGATGCTGACCGGCACGTACTTGGCGAATATGGCCAGAACAGGGGTCATGATGAGGGTCGGCAGAAGCATGCGGCACACGAGAGAGGCAACGAGAAGCTTCGTTCCGATCTGATCCTCCTCCGGGTCGCGCTGTTTATCGCTTTTCTGAGTGTTGCGCGCAAGGTTGGCACCAAGAACAACAAGAATCAAGGGGACGGCGACTCCGGCGCTTGATTGGACGGCATCGGTGAAGCTGTTCTTGACGAACGATCCCTCTTCGAAGAAAATCTTCTGCAAGGCCGGGACAGAAGCAACGACGACGGCGATGAGCATGGCCCACAGGGGCGGGTTCATGAACTCCCAAAGGAAGTTGTATAACTTGCCGGCGAAGCGGCCCAGTGCCGAAAGAACCGTTTTGACAGGGGCGGGGAGGTGTTCGTACTGGCGTTTGACGAAGTTGGACGTGGAGCGCTTAGCAGACACAACAGCATTGTTAAAGCGGGCAGGGTAGCCCTTAACTCCCTCGGGAACGTCGGGTTCATCCGTGTTAAGAATGCGGGGGAAAGACGATATCTCATCGCCACTTCCGTCGAAAACGGGATGATTACCGTTGAGAGGAGCGAGGGCGTTAGTCGTCCTCGCCTTCTTGGGGAAATTGTCGTCGTCTTCGTCGTCGGTGTCAGCGGGCGAAGCCCTGGATCTGCTAGCAACAGGAGTGCGACCGGCGGGCTCGTAGTTCGACAGATCGTCACTAGAAGATCTGCGGGAAGCGGCGGCGCCATCGTCGTACTCGTTCAACAAAGGCGCCGTCTCCCGATCCCCAGCATACTGTCCCTCCTCGACGCGCTCGTCCTGGTACTCGGGGTACTTGTCCTTGGGGGCGAGCAGCACGTGGTAACCCCAGCTCCAGCGCACCAGCTGACCGAGTTGCTGAAAGATCAAGAGATACAGAATGCCGCGGGCACCAACCTCGTCATCGTTATCCCCGGGAATCTTGTCCCAATGCAAACCCTTGATCGTCTGCGACAGGGACAAGATCATGGAAATGGGCAGTGAGTTGGAATTGCCGAACACTCCCATAGCTGTGACAAAGTTGGAGGCGCGGCGATTGAAGCCAAAGAGACGCGATACACCAACAGATACGAGCCACGAGACGAGGGTCTGGATGACGAAGATGATGGGAATGACGGCAAGATCGAGGAGCTTGTCGGCATTAAGCTGGGAGGCCAGCTTGGTAAAGACTACGGGAAGGATCGTTAGCAAGACTCTTGATCACAGGATGCGCGAGACACGTACTCAGGCACGGCGTGAAGAGCATGACATTAAGGTTGGCCAAAAACTTTTGCTTGTCGGCGTCGAAATGGCCCATACGGGCGACAACGTAACCGGGCAAGCTGACGCAAACGACCTCCAGGACGGCTTCGAAGACGAGGAGGACCAAGTTGCCCATGGAGGGGTGGGAGTCGTGCGGCTTCTTCATAGCCATGAGAGGCATGTCGTAGGCACCTTGGGCCATGTCGGCCAGACGAAACGACGTCGGAGGCGTCATATACTGCTGGTCCATTTTGATAATGGTGATTCCTATCCCTGAGGGATTCGACAACGTCGGGCGAAGTTCGAGAACGGACTATGCGGGAAGCGGAGGTAGATGTAGCCGGGTCGAGGACGGAGGTCCAAGGCGGCCAAAGCTGATAAAAAGTTCTCGGGATGGGCTTGGCGCAGCGCGTTGACACCAGAGAAAGTCCAAGCAGGCAAGGCGATGCACGATTGTGGTTTCGGAAGGGTCGCGATAGGACGACTGCCAGGTCGCGTTCACAACTGAGTGGAAGGTGCTATTTGTTGGGTGGTTTGTTGTTATTTCTCGAGGCAGAGAGAGAGAGAGAGAGATAGAGACGCGGCGTCGGGATTATCGGTAGTAAGAATCGGGCCCCCAAAGTAGAGTTCGGCCTTTTCCAGAAGTATGCGACAAAGCTCTCATTCTCTAGCGGGGAGAGACATTTGATGGGTACCTATTCGTCGGGTGGGTGGGTTCAATATCGGAAAAGTGGTCGACGATATGGAACAAACGAGGAAAGATTGAAGGTGAGACCAAGACGATGTAGGAAGGAAGCAGGAGGGAAAAGGGAAAAGTGCGGTCGGACGACACCAGTAGGCCGATCAGGAGTTTGCAATCAGCCACGGGAGGAAGGGAAGGAACGATAATATGAGGCGGGTTGATTGATAAAGGGCGGCGAGAAAAATGGCGAGTGGTCCCTCCCGGTGAAATAGATACACTACCTCTGGAAAAAGGTCAAAAGGCAAATCATGGCGCAAAATGGCGATGGCGCGCACTGGGTTGACGCTCCAGGGATGACGGTGGCTCGACATTGTGCCACTCCAGCGCGCCAGTGTACAAAGGTGTACAGGGTACTGTACTTGCAGCAGTTCCCCCCAGTCGCCGTCATGGCGGAGCAGAGCAGGGAGGGGGCGGGACTCCCGTTTCCAGTGTCCATTTCGTGACGCTTGACCTTGTCCATTTCGAGGCCAGAGCCAAACCTGCCAGCTCCTTCTCTCTGCCATTCAGGGTTGACGTCTTGTACACAAGTGCGAGTGGGGCAGGTTCAACGGGATCCATTCACGCTATGTATTGCCTAGTGCCCAATCATAAGCGTAGACCGTAGCACGATGACGCCGAGCGATTCGTCTCAGTAGCTGGGTACTTGTGTACCTGTAATGCTGTATGTACATCGTACTGGCTCATGCTGGGTCAACCCAGGCAACCAGGCAAGCCAGGACATCCCCCCAAGCATCGAAGCTCTGCATGCAAGGCACACCCGGCTATTCTTGCTGTCTCTTCAATTCTAGATACTGGGACATAGTAGTTCTGCCTTTGTGTTAGTCACTTGATCTCCGCTTGCTCGACAATTTTTTACTTTATGGAGGCAGCTACGCTTTACTCCTCAACAAGCTTTTGGTGATGGCGACAAAAGTAGCCATTTTCCAGGAGATGCCGGCCTGCCAACAGATAGACGCGCTTGTCGACCACACAAGAGCTGACTGACTACCCACCGGACTGCCTCTTGGCGCAACGGGCGCAGCGAGTGTGTTGTAACTTGCCTTGGCACCAAATCAACCTGGGAGAATGAGATTGCCCTGACGTCGCGACGCGCCCATGACGGACGTGGCCCCCTCGCCTGGCGTCTGCTGCACCGCCGCCAACACCCCCCCCAGCTCAACAGCTGTTCCGTTTCTGTTCTGTTCGCTTGATTCATCTGTCGTCTGACGTTGTTGTATCCGTACCGTACTCCGTAGCTGACACAACTTCATCCATCAGATGGGATGCCACTTTCAACCGCCATCCATCCGTTCTGAACGATAGCCGCGCACACATGTGCGCTTCCACCTAGGTACCCGCACGCACATTAGACTGTCCTTCCCCCATCGTCCATGCAACACTGTCCGCCAGCTCGTCTGGTCAGGTCAAGTCGCACCATCTCGAGCACGACACACCCATACTGCTCGTGAATTCCGCAATCAACCGGCCAACCACAATTCATCGGAGCTCAATTCTGCCCCAACCGACGTCCATCTTGCCCCCTCTTCGCAGGCTTTTCGATGCGCAAGCCAGCCACATTGCCCAGGCGCCATGGCAAAAGCTTACCCACATCACCCTGCAGTGCCCGCCCCTGCGGTTGTTCTTCCCGACACGCCCGAGTCCTTCTTGTTGCACTGCGGTTCCAGAAAAAGCCCCGATTTCGCCGCCCGCCCCCAGCTCTGCCTCCCGGGACTCAAGGGTTCTGCCGGCAACTGTCCTGTCCCGCCTGCATTTGCGCAGCTCTTCGCCGAGCAACAATGCACATCCGAAGGGAGGCTGTGGAATCCCATTACCCCGCTGCTCACATGCAACTTTGCTCATGGCGGTCACCGTAAGTTGTAACTGTGAGTTCTACTGAACCTACGCACAGATATCCCTTCAAGGTACATGCCTTCAGTTGCTCGACTAAATATGCCGCATCATGAACATACCCATGGAATCGTATCAGATGCAAGATAAGGAAGACACTTCTTGCCGGAAGGATAATCTTCCTCTGATAAGGAGTCGTCCCAAGTGAGGGCGCCAAGTCGTCTTCGTCTAACCTTACATAATGCTGCTATGACTTGGCGCCCTCACTTGGGACGACTTGTTATCAGATCTCCGAGATGGATGCAGCTGCGATGGATGTTTCTTCTCGACAAGCAGTGTTGCACGGTTGGCTTCTGGCCTAGTTTCACTCATTGTGGCGACAATTTTCATACCATTGCCAGATGGCCGTTTCAGATAGGCCGATTTCCCTCCTTGGCAAAGACTATGATGGCTTTTGGGTACTCGAACGTATGAGGCGGCCAACCACCATACACGTCATTTCTTCCATTGTTCTCGTGATGATGTTTCAATAATATTTGAGGCCGTCACTCGAGCGAGTATAAAGATAACTAACAAAAGGTGAGAGCGTGTGTGGGGGCAACATTCAACTGTGTGATATTGCGGGGGTGAAAGCTGTGCTTTTTGGTACCTGGGCGGTTATCACCTTGATTGTTCTCCCATTTGATCATTATGCCAAACAAGCAGGGTTCTTTTCTTTCCTGGTTACGTCCTTGAACAAGTTTTGTTCAGTTTCTCCCCAGCCAGCATATTTCCCCTATTCTTACAGCAAGCCCAGGGGATAACTGAAAGCCGACCATATATGCTTTTGCTCAATGACAATAGCCTAGCTGCTGAAAGCTGTTGTTTGTAGACCAAGACCAGCTTCTCCACGCTGTGATAAACACGCTTCTGGGTAAGCGACCACCATTGCCTAGTCGACCAGTTCGTCACTCTCGTCAGTCAGTCAGTCAGTCGTAATCACAGTGACAGACTGTAAAATGAGAGCAGAGATGTGAGAAGGCAGGCCAGGCCCTACACCCGACAGCATCAAAATCCTCCTCCCAGTCTGAACATATAACGCTTGTTTTCTCAACTTGGAGGGAACAAACTAGGAAACAATCAGCTCGCGAGAAACGAAACTGCTCTGCTACATCCTGCTCAGCCAGAACTTGCTATACAAACCTTACCAGGATCCGCATTCACTCTCAAGATGCCCAGTCTCAAGCAGAATGTCCTCCGCGAGGAGGCGAAGAGCCCCAAGGCCCCCAAGAATACGAGACAAGGCAAGTCCGCAGACAATATTGTTGACGTGACCGCGAGCGCCGACAAGGCCTCTGCCGCCGCCGACGACGACGACGACGCGCAGCACAAGCCGCGCCGCATCCCTCGCCCTCGTCCTCAACATGCCACCCCTCTCGATACCACGGACGACGACGAATACGACGACTGCTGGCTTGCAACGTATGAGGACCCGCATCCCTCTGACCTGGTCGTCGAAGAAGACTGGGTCAGAGTCAAGAAGCCAGACTCGGGCCGTTAAGCCGCATTCGCACGACGGAAGGACTGGGAAGGATGATACCAGCCAGCTGAAGTGACGAGAGGTTCACAAATGACACCACCGAAAAGGTGGGCTGGATCAAGCCATGAGCCTGAATCATGACGGCAGCCTGTGGTTCTTCCCACATCCTCTTCGCCCCTCGGATGGTGTGCTAACGGCTGGACGAACGGACGAAGAGTAGGGAAAGGACCGACGAGACAAGCATCTTTCCCACCTAGTCCCACAAGATACCCAACAGAAATAGCTTTGAAGCTACTATGCACCTCCATGCGACTTGTGCCAGCGCGTCACCCCCGATGCAGTATTAAGATAACGAGGCATACTCTACTTACAGCATTTCGACGGCAGAGCAAAGCAGTAAGCCCTCTTGATTTATGCGGACTACTTTCTCATCCATGTATTAACATATCGATACCAGCCGGCCCCGCAAGCATCTCTCCATGAAGATAGGAACTCTTCAACAATGTCACAGCACCCGAAAATGGATTCTGGGCTGCAGGTTCCATGGTTTACCAAACTACTCATCATTAACATAGAATCAACTGGTTTCACAAAGATTATGCATATTGGTTCCGTTGTTTCGTTGCCAGTGTGAATCCACTCCCATTCCGTTCCGTCCATCCGCCCTCAGGATATGGCTTGTTCCGCCAAGGGTGATTGCGATGGAGCAGTACCAATTACAGAGCGAGATAGCATACACACGTCCGATGATGCTCAATCTACCAGCAACATGTTGGTGGCCGTCTGGCTTAAACAGAGGGGCTGTCAACCAACCCGGCGACAGACGACATGCGTTTCTCAAGAACCTGCGGTCCCCTACCACGAAATCGGGACATCCCGCCATGGCGAAAAGCAGACTTGCCTTAGCGTATGTCGTCACGTGCTAACATGTGACGTTGACGTAATGAAAGCAACACGTATCACGTAGATTGTCGGGTTTACGTCTCTCGTCTCCCCACGATAACAGTCGCGACGACTCAAAGGGCATCGATTGACGCCGGAGTAACGCCAGCAACGCGCGATGCTGGACGCATGATAACAATCCAACGTCCGTCATGCGCTTCGCCGTCGGGGTCGTTGTAAGCCCGCCGCCAGAAAGGTGATCGGCACGCTTGCGAAAGGGAGCGTCAGCGGGCCCGAGGTGAAACCAGATGACAAGTGTGGGGGAAGGGAATGGAGGGAGGCGATCAGCGGCGATCCGTTACGCGGCGGGAGCCGGAGTGCAAGCCGAGCGGCGGAACCATGTGGCTGATGACGCCAGAGGTCGGTGGCCTAGGTATCGAGATGACACATTGTCCCATGAATCCAGTCCATCGGCGAAATGGGTTATTGTGGGAGTTCCCATTGGCTTTTTTCTTGATGTGCGAGCCGCAGGGTTGCCTTCTCGGCCGCGCAGGGCATCCCCCTGATAGGATGCCGTGCTTGGATTACTCTGTTTCAACGGCATTTCGCCACAATGGGTTACAAAGCGGACGATCCGGAGGGAAAGACCAGTAGGTACTCGTCAGTCTTAACGTGATTAGGGGGGCCAAGACCCTTATTTCCTGCCGATTTTGGCTTCGAGTTTGCATCCATCATGGGGTCGACTCTCGAGCGACGGCGGGCAAGGGACGAGGTGGCGGCGGGAAGGAGGGGGGGATCGCCCAACGACTGCAGATTAGAGATGGGAATTTCACATCGATAAGCGCGTGAACGCACGTTGATCTCTCGGGTGGGCTTACTTCTGCATTAGATGATTGCCAAGACCTTACAATATCTATAATGGCGCATCATAGGTATGAGAACGGCACGGATTTGGGATCGCGCACGTGAGAGTAAACAGAGGAAGATATTGAGCGAGAAACAAAGAGAGAGCAAGAGACATTAGGAGAGGTAGCAGGTAAATTGCTGGTGTACGTTTAGTATTTTGCTAGTGTCTAACTAGTTTAGGAAGGCAGCTACCTTTACTACTACATATCCATTTACATAGTACAGCCTATGCAAAAAATACCCTTTTTGCTGCAATTAAAACAGTTGCAAATGCAGTTCTAAAACAGCTCTGCTGGGGAGGGTTAGAATAGTCTATCTAACCCTGCTTCCTGCGCTGCGCTCTGGGTCAGGATAGGCTAAGACTATGCCTTTTGATGACCAATCAAGAACGTGGCTGTGGTGGCTGTGGTGGCTGTGGTGGCTGCCTTCCATAAGAAGTTAGACACTGGCAAAGTACCAAAAGCGCACCAGCAATTTACCAGCAACCATTAGGAGAGACACAAGTGGATGGTTCGCAATTGATGATGTCAGACGGAGCTAAGCATCCGGCACTGGAGGGGCTTAGGTAAAGATAAGATAAGTACTCCGTACTCAGCTACAGACGTACAGTCTTACAGAGCATCCGATTCCGTACGTCAGTGCTAAACAGAGAATTTAGCGGACCGTTGTGCTTGTTCACCGGCGCTAACTTTCTCTGTCTCATGAGGAATGATGCAAGGCTCATATTGGATGACCTCCCCGTGAGCATCGGACATCGTCGGATGTGATGCAAAGAGCCGTTGACACCTTGTGTTCTTTTAGGTACCTCGTCATACTTCTCCTTCAGGCTTACCTATTTTCACCGATGGGAGTTCCCCAGGACGATGGGCGCAGAGGAGCATCGTCAGTGGGGTTCAAGCCACCCCTAGCGGGCTTGTCCGGTGTGCTGTTGTTTGGCAGCGCGGCCGAGGAGGCTAGGATGCGTGGGAAAACATACTACGTGTCTCTCTCGTCAAGCCACAAGTCTTCTTCTCTTCCTCCTCATGGCATTTTCCCTTGGATCAACGTCATCACTCTTCCCAGCACCCTGCCCGACCAGCACATTCGAGCTTGCGAAAAAAAAAAAGCCCACCAAACCCCCCAGGAACTACGACAGGGGTGTGGGATTGGGGGGGAACTAAGGTGGCCTTCCCCATCAGAGCTTTCCTCCACGGGGCCTAGTGCCGCCGTCTCGATGTCTCGAGTGCCCGATTACTGGCTGAGGCTGTCTGGCGATGATGAGGATGCCATGCGTGCGTAGCGGCATCGAAGTGGCTCCAAGGGAGTGGGAGGGCGCCTTTCATCTCCTCCCCGGGGAGAATTTGCACGTCGTCGCCTGCTGGAGCTGACTCCTCCAATCATTTGCTTTGCCTTCAAGAGGCAAGCATCCTCCGGCGCCACATCTCGCGTGGGATATTTCTCAACGGTGGGGTGGAGAGGTCGGGCCTTGAATATGCACATGTTGCGGTGTGCCCAGCCAGCCAGCCCAATATGTCACATCGTTTCAAGACAGCAAACGTAGGATTAGGGCAGGGAAGGGGTTTGAAAGGACGAAGTCCATGTAGCTGTGGTCGATGCCTCTAGACATGATGTTCCCACGTCACATCACACCACCACCACCACACACTCTCTGAAGGGGGGGGAACCGTTGTAAGGTCGTTTGCTATTTTGAGACACGTGGAGGGGGCAGCTCAGTGCAGCTCACTACCAACGCTGGACGCATCTTGGAGCGAGAGTCGAGATAATCTGCGGGAAAATCTTACTCATGGCCTCCACCCCCGCCGTGAACCGTGGCGACTGAAGAAGCCGGGGGGGGGGGGGGGGGGAGGGGGGGTGGCTTGTCACGCCGCTTGTCCCCCCCTCCCTCGTGCTTCACAACGATAACAGCAACAATAACAGCAGCATAATCAAGAAATTTACCGTTGTTTGGTTGTTTTGGTTGTCGCAATGCTGATATCTGACTGACGAAAACGCTAGCACGCCCGGGATTGAGCTTGGGATACCCAGACGGGCATTGATGCAGGTGGCGGTGCACTTGAAAAGATTTCTTCTGTCTGGTTTCCTTTGCGACGCATCTGCCCAAGCTCCCTTCCTTGACCATGCCATCGGGTGCCTCGTCCCCGCGCTTGTAGTCGCGGAGCAAGATTACTTGGTTGTTGACCTCATTCTTGGTCGAACCGAATTGCCATCGTTCGGGCCAGAGCCGGTGCAGGTCCCGCCGGAAAAAGAATAACGTGGAACATTGGTCCTAGATACCTGAATGTGGATGATGGCGTGAGCCGAGTGTCTTGGTGGGCAACCATTGATCCAAAGCAACGTACGCCGTACACTACACGGATACAGGAGACGGTACTTTCGGCATGTACGTACACCCAACGGCAGAGTGGAAGCGGCTTGAGTACCGCTCGCGTCTCTGGCCATCATTGAATGAACATCGTCTTTGCATCTTGACCTCGATCTTCCTAATCCTTTGAACTTTTTCATACCGAACCAATCAAACCAAACCAAATCATATTTAGCAATCGCGAACCATTGGCGCCCGAGCATCTTTCTTCTTTTATCCTTGGGCCGCCTCTTCCATCCATTGCTGCCCTGCTGCTGCAAGGCTCAACTCTGATTTCCCAGGGACCTCAAGGATACTGCCATCTTAACCTTGGTTCGATACGCATATATGCCCTGCTAGCTCGCACCTGTCTCATCTAGAGTGCCTTTCTTATACACACATCCACAGCACTCACTCATTACAGGGTACACACGCGCGCCCACCTCGTTTCTTTCGCGCTGCATAGGCGCGACAACATATCAACGGCCACTCAAGAGGTCTAAAACTTTCCAAGCCTCTCACTATAGGTAAGTGAGCCGCACTCTTCCCCCTATCCCGTAAACCTGGCTGGCTGCATGCCTTACGCTGGATACCTGCTATCCCCAACTTCCAAGTACATCTTTCTTCCCCGGTTCACATTGGCATCTTGCCCTTTTGCTCACCCGTTCAACTCCAAGCGTCTTCCCCCGTCAAGTGCAAGTGTATCTATCCATCAACAGACCCTACTGTACCTAAAGTGGAAATTGGCGCCTACGTCTCTGCTCCTATCCCAGGGAGGTCGCCCACTTCCAATGGCCGGGCACATATGACGGGGGAAACTCCGGGGCCGTGGCCAACTCGTCTGGCCATGTGGTTGGCCTGGTTGGCGAATACGGAAGGTCGCCCGCGGTCTTCAAGTCGTTGTTGCGGCTGCTTCCAGGTACCTACCTAGGTACCTATTGTCTGTCCTCCTCCCCGCACCGCAGCCCAAATGGCTCCAGCCTACCAAGGTAGGTAGGTACCTTGGCAATTTCCGCCTAGGTACCTAGATAGGCATGAAGGTAGCGGCAACGGGCAATGTATCTACTACCCACCCACTCAGATACCTACCTACCTAGGTTGGTACACTATTTGTGCCTGCCTCCTCCCCTCGTCCTGTACAGGTGCTCTCTGCCTGCATTTTTGTGACGTTTGCACCAAAACTGCGTCGCCATTTTCGAATCCATATCCCCCCCCCCATCCTGCCAACCTCATTACACCATACCACCACAACAGAAAGAGGTCCAGCAGTACATCATATGTCTGCAGACACTCTCTTTCCTTGTTCCGCCTTACCCTTTTTTCCTTGCACGTCGAATCCTCATTCCTCTCTTCCTATCTATCCTGCCGTCCTACCTCACCTCATTCACCTCACTTCACCTCCTTCTTACCCACACCCACACCCATATCATCTCTCTTTCTCTCTCCCTCCCTCTCTGACTCTCTCCAGAGCGCATCCACTTCTCCCTCACATCGTCTTTCTCGCTTTTCGTGTTCTTCTCCACACGGACCCCAAAACTCACCATCATTATCAGATGATTGACGGCTCAAAAGCGATCTCAACAGAATTTCGGTCTGACCGGTCTAGCTCGCCTGCGCGCAAGTCCAGTCGCATCCATTTCGCCCCGGCTTAGACTTTGCCCTTGCCACCGCCCCGGTCGCGACCCTGACCCCGACTTAGTACTAGGTTACGCTACCTAAACCGCCGCATCTAGACCCCGCGGCAAAGCTCCTCGCTACAACCCCCGAGTTTTCGATCCTCTCACACTGCTCGACCTTGAGCGATCGGGTCGTAGTCGTTTCCATCCCACTTCCGAGCGACCGGACCTCACGATATTTCGATCGCGTGCTTGACTTTCGCCAAAACTGCGAACCATCCTTCGTTCTGCAAATACCGCATGCTGCGAACACTTTAACGTCATTCGAGACAACCCTCGCACCTGACGCCTTCTCTCGCCCCTCCCTCCCTTGTGAATTGCGTCGCCGCCCCGACGACCAGCAGCGCCTCGCAATGACGGATCTCAATACCCCCGACTCCTTTCCGGCCACGCCTGATGGCTTGATCGACAGAGATGGCCTGAGCAGTCCCGCGTCACCCGGTTCAGCCGACTCTTCCGAGGCCAGCACCCCGCTCGAAGGTCCATCCGACATACCCTCCGATTTGCCCAAACGTGTGCCCTCGCTGCGAACCGTCTCCGACCCCCAGAACATGAACCCTTCTTCAACCCCTCTTGGCATGCTGAGCAACGCTCGCCGTCCACCGCCCACCGCCTCCATGGTGAGCATGGGCGGCGGTGCCATGAACGACGCCATGGCAAGGGCGCGAGCACTCCATGCCCAGCGTATGGGTAAGCCCGCCGGCTCACAGCCTGCAGGCGGCAACATGAACATGGCAGGGTCTCCAGTCTCACCCGTACCTCGCCAGGGCTCTCCTGCCGGCTTACCCGGAGGGCTTCCGGGCAATCTCAAGTTGCCGGGTGGCATGGTTCGGCCGTCCCCTGGCGGCATGCCCCGTTCCGCTCCTGTTATTCCGACGAAACCGTCGCTCGCTGCCAGGCGTGGTCCCATGATGAAACTGTCCGATATGAGCGGTTCGTCGGCTGCATCCCCGCCGCCCAAGCTGTCCGACATCCACGGCCCCAACAACAACGGAACCGCGCCGAACGGGACCACGGGATCCAAAATGGATGATTTCAAGAAATACATTGATTCGGAAAAAGGCTGGATCACATTTGACGGTGCTGCGACCATCACAAAGACTGGTGTCAACTTTGCCAACGGCACAGCCTTCTCCATCTCATTAGACGAGGTCGAGGTTATGGACGAGTTGGGCAAGGGGAATTATGGCACTGTGTACAAGGTCAGGCATTCGAAGCCAAGAGCCCCTCGTTTTGGTTCTGGACTGGGTGGGTTTAAGCACGCGAACTTGAGCACAGCGCACTCAGATCCCTCGCCCATCAGAAAAGCCGACGGATCTGAAGAATCATCGCCAGTGTCAGCGGCGCCCGAGGCCTCGTCAGGCAGAGTAATGGCCATGAAGGAAATCCGGCTGGAATTGGAGGAGGCCAAGTTCACGACAATACTGAAAGAGCTCGTCATCCTGCATGAGTGTATATCACCCTACATTATTGACTTCTACGGCGCTTTTTTCCAAGAGGGCGCAGTCTACATGTGTATCGAATACATGGACGGCGGATCCATCGACAAGCTGTATGACGGCGGCATCCCCGAAGGTGTATTACAAAAGATCACCTACTCGACGGTTATGGGCCTCAAGTCTTTGAAGGACGAGCACAACATCATCCACCGAGACGTTAAGCCCACGAACATTCTTGCCAACACTAGGGGACAGATCAAGATCTGCGATTTCGGCGTCAGTGGAAACCTCGTCGCAAGCATTGCCAAGACGAATATTGGCTGTCAGAGTTACATGGCTCCCGAAAGAATATCGGGAGGTGGTATGACAGCGGGCGCAGATGGCACCTACAGCGTGCAGAGCGATATCTGGAGTCTGGGCCTGACGGTTATCGAGTGTGCGTTGGGACGGTACCCGTACCCGCCAGAGGTATCGTTGACAATTTTCAGCCAACTGAGTGTGAGTTTATTAACCCGCCACCCCCGTCCAAAGCGTGTAGACTGATTTTAGTTCTTAGGCCATTGTCGAAGGCGAGCCTCCAGGCCTGCCCGATGAGGGTTTCTCCAGTACGGCACACGACTTCGTTCGCAAGTGCCTCAACAAGATCCCCAAGGACCGTCCTACCTACGCCGCACTGCTTCAACACCCTTGGATGGCGCGTTTCTCCAAAATTGAAACGATCGCCGAGGAGGTTGAGGAGGGAGATGAGGCCGAAGCTGTAGCAGAGACTGTTGGCAAACTCTCCCTGTCGTCCGGTACGGATGATGAGGAAGTTGCTGAATGGGTTAAATCGGTACTGGAGCGCAAACGGTCAGGTCTTGTCGCTCCTGCATCACGACCAGCACTCCATGCTGCACCGCTGGACACCGTCAGTCCGTCAGCGAATCCTCTGGGGGGTCGTCAGTTGCAGTAACGAGTTGTCGCGGGAAAGGCCACAATAAATGCTACGCGGTTACTGGGGAGGTTTACGGATTGGAACACATTCCCCATGCCGACCGAGCTGGCCTCAGTTGGTCGTCCTTTCGACCCCGCCAGCTATTCCGCTTGTTTTGTTTTCTCTTTTCCGTTCCCATACCCTCAATCAGATAGTTCTACGTTGCATCATCAGCATACATCTTTGGTTGGCAAGGAGTATTATCTTCAGATGCGGTTTTCATTGGGGGCGGAAAGTTCATTTTGTTTATCTGTTTTGCGCGACACAAACAATTCCGTCGAGCTGTCCAAGCATACGACAAGGATGGCAAACCCTCAAATCCTCACCACATTTTCCTTCCTATTCTGGGCTTTTTAAATCCGGGTCGAACAAGATGAGGGGGGGCATGGTGAAAGGAGGACTACAGACACAGGAGTTTTACGGTCAAATGGCAGCATGCACGATAACAGATCAGTTTGAGCAGGATTGATATGGCCAGAGGAAGGAGGATAAAATGATCAGAGGCAACTGAGATTACAAAGAAAAAAAGGCTTGTTGGACTTGACAGGGATTGCTTAGGCGTTGGTATCCCTGGGTGTAGAATGCTGGTAGGGTGTGTGTGTGTTCGTTTGTGTGAGAGCATGTGAACATTGAAGGGGGGGCCAGCCATCCGTACCTGGGAACTGGAGGTGAATGACTTATAGGGATGGTGGTTGATAGTGTGCGACTATCTCTGGGAACAGAAAATGACGAGTCAAGTATGTGACATGAAGATGAAAGAGCTTGATCATCTGAAACCGCGAAACCGCAAAACCGCAAAACCTTCCTCTTCATTAACCCTGACAGCCCATGTTATATATGTCCCGTTGGAATCATCTACAGCATCACTTACATGTGCATCACGGTGTAGTCGAAACTTCAACAATTTTTTTCATTCGCTGCTAATGGGGGAATTTGATATTACTGTATTAAAACATGCGTACTTCTTAACGAGTGCGATATTTTCTACGGCCAGTGCATGCCCAAGACCTGCCATAGAAAACCCAGATCCATGTTGACGGTTCCCGGCCCATCTTCCTATTCCTCGGGATCCATTTCTCTAAGAAAACGCCACTTTGGTTGTAGATGGCGTTGCAGGAACGCCGGCAAAGATGCAGAATGAGCAAATAACATGTGCACGAGCGTGAGACCGCCGCACACAGCCAAACCACGAGGGCACACATGACATCGTCCTTAAGAACTCCAAAATCTTGAACAATAAAAGAAAATTCTGAATCGGTTCGGTGCCTATAATTCTTCTCATGCGTAGTCCTCCTTGACGCGACGACCACTGTTGACGTCAAAAGACCTGCGGCTGCGGGTGCTGCGGTTGCGGCGGAAGCGGCTGCCACCAGCAGCGCCCTTGTCGCCGCGGATGCCAAGGCAGAAGAGGAGCGTTGCGATAAGAAGGGCGGCCCAGGCGCCCCACGTGAATCCGAAGGCGTATGTGCCGATGTGGGCTTCGCGACCGGCGGATTGGAATGCGTTGCGCGCTTTGACAAAGGTTGCACTGAGAAGTCTTGTCAGTATTTGTGTACATTCACTTGGGGGTTGAGGGGGGGGGGGGGGGGGG
>PJEX01000128.1:0-45502 GCA_005350895.1 Colletotrichum tanaceti
CCCCCCCCCCCCCCCCCCCAAAAAAAAACCCCGGTAACTATGCATTTCATTGCTTTAAGACCAAATGGGTATGAAGCCAATAGCAGGGGCCGGTTTTACTTCTATTATGTCCTATCTAGTCTGGTTCTTCGCCATTGAATCAGCGTCTTAATCAAACCGTATCACGTCCATGCAATCGCATGACTTTCTTTCTTTCTTTCTTTCTAATTTTTTTTTTTTTTTGGCATGCCGCATGGAAGTTACCATTAAACCCTGACACCTGTACGTCGTTCACCTCCGCCTTGACTTGAAGTAGAGTTTCAATACCTGCCGACCGTACGTCTATAAACGATGCGGCAAATCAGGTTGCGTTGCTGAAAAGGAGAAAATTACAGACCAGAAAGGAAGATGGGAATAAAAGGCACCATATTCGAAGTCTTACACAGTCTCTAGGCGTCTACGCGGCTCAACCAACGTTGGCAAGCAAGTCGTTCTCCGATTCTTGCACCGCTGATCATCTAATTCACCAGCTGTCGTCGTCGAGGGCGCTGGATAAGTCGTTTGCGACATCTCAGATGCAGGGCGTTTGAGGTGTGGAAGACGTGGAACAATGTCACCAGCCGAAGGTCGATCATGTTCTTCCATGTGATCATCTTCGACTTGGTTACTTGGGTCCAGAAGCGGATCGTGTACCCAGCAATCCTCGAGACCATCAATAAACTTTGGAGAATTTCGGAGAAAGTGCCACGAAAAGTTGTCAAGACGCATGGCGATGTACAGCGACTCAATCTTGCCACTGGGCTCGCAAACGCCACAGTGCTTTCGCAAAAAGTCGAGATCGTACTCGTCGTCGACGAGCCCCGGGCTTAGCGGCCGTAGCATGGGAAGCCCTTGGAGCCTTTCTGCGTCGCAAAGCTTCGCCTGCAGTGGCATCCATGGTCTGCCTGCGAGGAGGCCGTCGAAGGACCTGATAACAGCCTCAACGAAGGAGGTACCGTCGGACCCGCCAACTACCACCGTCCGGTGAAGGCCACGTGAGAGGCAGCGTTTATAGGCATTGGTGTCCCTCTCAAATGGAAAAGGCTGAGAGGCCGTCGGAAGCAATGAGATATGTACCGTCCAGGCGCCACAACTATTGGAACTGCCGTTCGACTCAGTGGGGCTGACCGCTGGGGAAGCATGGGGAGCGGGATGCACACCGTCCCAACGGCTTCGAGCTTCGGTCCGGATATGTGACGTAGTCGGAGGGCGCGAGTAAGAGACCCTCGGGACACCGGTACGCATTGGGTATATCTCAGCTTCGACGTTCAGGTGCTGGCTACCTCGACTGAGCAATAGATCATGATCCGACTCCAACTGTTCCAATCTCTCCTCTATGCTCTCATCGGCGTCGAAGAGCTCTAGTTGTCGATTGCTGATAATCTTCAACCGGCCCTTCACACTGTCCAGATGATCCAACTGGGAGCGTAGACCTTCTTGCAACTGAGAGGTTCGCCGACTCAGCTGCTCGATGGACTGCCAGGCCCTACTGATGTTGCGATAGGAGCCTTTGATTTCTTGGCCTATTTGCTCCCGACTCTTGTCGACAAACTCCTCCAGTTCGCTCACCCTAGCGACGATGGTTCCAAGGTCGCCCTGTCTCTGTTGGCCTAACTGTTCCTCGAGAGCCTGAAGACGCTCCTTCAATAGCTCGACTTCTTGTCGAATAGAAGATGGTTCCGGGGGTTTGATGTGATAGCAGGCCATGTGTCCACAGTCACAACTTGCTCCGGGCGTTAAGCGATTAAGGGAGAAGTGTACGCAAGCACATCGCTGGCCCTTAATGCCGGGAACCAACAAGATGTAGCGGCAATGGCCTTGGGGCAAACTCTCCTCGTCGATGCGACCGATGGGGCCTTGCAAAGGAGAGGGAGAAGGAGTCGCCGACATCAGTGCCACCTATACCCTTTGCTCTGAGAAGACTTTGAAGCGATATGGGCGGCTGCTAACAGCGCGGACCAGGACGAAACTCGGGGTTCCTCGATTGTACGGCCTGTCGTAGACAGCGTTGAGCACAGCTCAAAGAGGGTCGAGCGCGAGGTTGGGAGTTGGGTGCAGTACAGATGAGTAGACGGTCCATGGAACGATGCGCACAGTGGTTGCTAGAGGCCGGCGACAGGGGACTAGATGTGCCGAAATCGGTAATTACAAGAGCCAGATGGTACAAAGTCGGTAAGCTGGAGGATAAACGAGGTAAACGGCCGATGTGCAGGTTGGCGGGGGCGGCCCGTAAGATACCACGCCGTAGGAGACGAAAACCAGGCCCGGTGCCAGGGACCAGGGACCAGGAGATGTAGGTCTGGACGAAGACTATGCGAAACCCGATACCTGGGGAGAGAGAGAGAGACGAGAGACAAGAGATGAGAGACGAGACCCAGCCCAGAGTTAGGAACGTGCAAAATCCGAGGTTGGGTTCGGAATATGTATATCTCTTCGCTCACACTAAAGAGGAGCACGGGATAACGGTTGAGCGTGATGCGGACGTGTCTGGCAGGACACAGCGAGTGACGAAAGTTGAGGGGCTGCAGGGACTATTCAGTGGATATGTGGGTTTGTGGATAGGGAGGATAGTACGGATATTGGCGGGCGTTGTCGACAAGGCGGCGGCGGTTGCAATGCATGGAAGGCGATGAGACAGGTAGCGTGCGGGCGAAGGTAAGATCGCAGGTGAGTGTGAGGAGGGTGGAAGTAGCGGATGCAGGAGAAGCGATAGCAACAGAACAAGGGTTTCCCCCCTCGGGATGTGCGGTTTGTCAAGGTTTGTTGTTCTGTACCAGGGAGGGTAGGATTTCGAACGTAACATGAGAAGGGGAGGAGGGGAAATAGCCGACTATAGAGGAGATCTAGAATTACTACGTAGGCAAGAAATGAAGCAAAGGCAGATGAATATGAGGAGGGAAAGGGAGGGGTTGTGAAGGGGCCGGATTCGTCCGGGAAAATGAGGGAATTGGATCATTGGATGAACCTGTCCGAATGCACGAATAAGGTACGGATACTTGGTGTGTAATGCAACCGAAATTACCTAAGATGCACCTCACGACGCCTTCTTGGACGGTGTCTGTACACTACGGATACGCTTGAAGAAAATGAGAGGGGCTTTGGTCGTCTTTGTTCAATTTTACAACCCGACATCTCACGGGGAAGCGGGAAGCGGGAAGCGGCAGGCGGGAAAGTGGGTTTCGTGCGGGATTGAGGAAAGGTAGGTAGGTACCTTAGGGAGGGGGCTCGCCATTTGCAGGGACACTTCAAGAAAATTGGGGGTTCCCTCACCTCGCACTGTCCCCGCCCCCAGGAAGATACCGCTCCAGAACGATCAGCACAGATACCTATCTTGTGCACATCGTAGTGCGAAAAGGTACCGCTTGTCAACGTGGCATGCCCATGCCTTACTGCCCTTACATGACAGTTATCAATCAGCTCAACAACCTACCGTGCTTTGATTAGTGGACACTAAGCGGTACGAATGCAAGTGTAGTCAAGGGGGGGAGGGCGGTTGCGAGCCGATTGACGACATGATCGGACAGGCTAGGGTACCGTGTTATTGTGTATAATATGGGCTTCTTGCTCATGGCTCATAGTACCTGGCCCTCTGAACGCCTTATTTTACTCGGCGGATTTGATACTTGTTGACCTTCCACAGCGCCCGCAGGAGGATGTCGTGCTCGGACTTGGGACCCTGACACTATCGGCAAGTTGACATTGGCCGGTCAGGCAACCGCGAGGCAAGGCAAGAAGATAGCACCCGTCCACGACGTGAGAACTGCCACGCTTTGTTGTTGCAGCCAGTGAGCCACCCACTTCTGCGCCCGTTGGATGGCCGGTCGGCCGCTGTCTGTGAGTGGTGGATGTGGGGGGACCGGCCAGATAAGACGCAACCTTCTCGCATCTCGACAGCTGCCAAGACTTGTGTCTCATTGGTTGCCCCAATCGCACTGTAAGCGCTCTACCAAGGTACGGTGTACTCGTTCGTTAGAGTGCACACGTGACACGCATCAGGCACATCGGTTCTCCGAAAGGGTAGCCGGTAAATTGACGGCCATCATCTGGTCGATGGACGGTCTCTAACCATAACAGGAAGGCACTGCCACAACTAGCCACCACCAGCCACTATCATCACATCTATCTTCAACCTGTTGAATAAAACACCCTTTTGCAGCAATTAAATCAGTTGCAAATGCCTTATTAAATTAAATGCAGTTCTAAAACGGCTCCGCTGGGGAGGATTGGAATGGTACTATACCACCCTCCTTGCTGCGCTGCGCTCTGGGTCGAGATGGGCCAAGACCATACTTTTCGATGACTAATCTTGTATGTGGTAATGCCTGCCTGATAAGGGATATCGTCGACCGACCGAAAGCCCTCCGTCAATTTGCCCGCTACCCTCAGAAAGCACTTACCTCACTTACACGCTGCCTTACCTACCCCCTTCGTTAACTTCGTCCCCTCTTGCGGGTTGCGGGCGTGGGCGGGCAGGGGGAGTCTAATCAAGGTACGGATACCGTCTCAAGCATTAGGACATAGCCAGACGGTCAATCTTGAGGTTGGACGGCTAAGTACAGGTACGCTAGGAATAAGACATAGGTACCTAGTTACAAACACAGTGTGTGTACGTATCGACAGCTCAGATCCAGACATGCATGATGTGATCAATATCTAGAAGGGTACGGACCTTAACCATTACCACTTAATAGGTAGTAGATACGGATACTTGAGGCTTAGAAATCAGCCGTTCAGCCGTCTTGCCGCAGGAAGGTATCGAGCGGGCTGTTAATTGCACCAAGGGCTGTTGATCGGTGCTTAGAAATCGACGACAGGATCCCAGAGCTGCTCCCATTAACCGTCCAGCCGTCAACACTAATTGCCCTTCGCGTTTGCTGTCCCTACCTACTAGACAACAACACCCTCCACACTCCTGACCTTGACGGAGTAGGGTATACGCTGCCGCGAATCATCTCTCTGTCCATAGCCACGCTGTGAGTCGACTACAGACTGGCCATAGACGAGGCCGAGCCTATGGGATGGGGGCCAGCCCAGGGACGGCGACGCCTAGACAATGGGACAATAAGACACGTTTATTGCGACGCTGGCACTATCCCACCGTCCTGCACCCCTCTCGGTCTAGAATTGCAATGCTCAGATACTCGCACAACCCAGGCGATCTGCTCAATTGTCATCTTTGAGGGCGGATATTCCACCGCATGATAATGCCGTTTATGGTGCACAGAATAGAATCCTGCCACCGGCTGCGAAACTCGTCTTTCGAACAGATGGCGCAACTGATGGGCTCGGCCAAGGACGAGTAGATAGATTGCGTGAGCCTAGCTCATCGGCAAGGCGCGGGATTCGATCAGTAGATTCGGCGCTGCTGAGCATCCATAGCAACTACGAAACGAAGAGGCCAGACCGTCGCAGCATGGCGCGCCACAAGACAACACAGCTTTGAAGTGTCGCCATACATCCAGGTTGCGGTCGTGTGCCAAAACAACGTATGAATTGTCGAGAACAGCAACCGGTACTGGCAGCTGACATGAGCCTGTTTCGGTTAACGAAGAAGAAAAGGAGATGGCCACGATCAGCGGTGAGTCAACTGAGCATGTCGGAATGGCGCCCGCAGAATGCTCTTGCGACAGGGGTCCTCGCTAAGTCTTGCGAAAGTCTCCGACGTCGGTGCCTGGTAAACTGGCTATACCATCAGACACGATACCCTCTCTTCTTTCCATGCCTCCCAGCGGTCGCGTAACTTGATTTTTCAAGGGTTCTTTTGCAAAGTTGCAAAAGTGGTTGTTTGGCTTGATGAGTGGACTCATCCGACTATCTAGTTTTCGTGGGTTGAGAAGACATCCGTATGACCGAGACCTATGCCCCTGTAGAACAGTCATAAACTCATGCCGCTATCCTTATGATCATCGCTTTTCTCTTACCCCTGTTTTACCTCCATAACAGCCTTATTCGAATATTCTCCTAGGGCTACACTTTGGATGACCGAGGAAAAGGCAGGCAAATGATAAGTCGGCCGGTTATGCCGGCAGGATGAGGGGTCCGGCGGTTGCAGAACCAACCAAAATATATCATCTGTCACCATCCTTGGTTTGACCGGCACCAATTCCTAGCCCTCCCCATTCAGATGGGCGAGGGAAAAAATTCAAGATGAGCTCGTTCGTCCCGAAGCATTGTCATTTAGAAGCCCCGCCATTTCAGTTTGTTGTGTGAACCCTATTTAACAGAAAGGTCCAGCGTGCAGAGCTTGTTATCTGACATGGCCGGGTTCGGCGAGTCGGCGACACGGTCGACTCGCTCCTGGAGACATACTCCATTTGCTTGTCACGCCTGAAGGGCCTGAAAGGGAGCAAACGCACCCAGGGTAGTAATCTCCAAAACGGGGATGGCGTTAGCCTAGTGCTAAAACAGAATTGCAGCTGCAGCCCAGTCTTCACTAAAAAAGATTATCAAACGTTTGTCATCGGCCATTGCACGGCTGGTTCGTCCGATAAGAGGCCAGACACCTGGGATCAACTACTGGTCACTTCAGATATTGTCTAACTCGTTACGAGTCGACGCTGTTGAGACCATCGATGACCTCTCCTGACGACTCGGCGTCTTATGCCTGGAACTAACCTTATCAGGGCCAAGGGCGACAAGCAAGCAGCATAAGAGAGCAAATTTCTTTGACAAACGCAAGAACAAAGAAACTGAACTTCCACGAGGGCGAGAGAAAAATGAAGAAAGACACAAAGCGGCTCGCGTCAACGTGGGCAATCCGGCTCGCATACAGCGAATGAACACGAACAAACACAACCCAATGACGACAATATCGTCAGGGAGCACTAAAATGGCAGAGATAATGCCAAAGAAGCTACGTCGGTGGCAGCCGGAGAACTCGGGAGCAAGCGATGGATTTACTGTGCAGCCAACGTACCCGCTGAGACCAAATCACCAACCTGAGGTGAAGCGGAGGGGGTTTTGGGGTATGTTTACACGAGGACGGGCTGCTCGCGGGCGAACTACCATTGAATAGCTCGAGTGTTGGGATGCCACTTCCTCGAAGTTTTGGCGGCCTCAAAACTGGAAATGCGATTATGGAATTACGGCCGGGACATGTTGATGAAGACGACAAGTCATGATGATGCCACAAAACAATGTCGAAAAGGCCCATGTTGCTGTCAAGAGTACCTACCGAGAAAGAAAAGAAGTAAACTTTCATGTTGGTGTTTTACTCGTTGTCTGATTCGATTCAATGGTGCGGGAGTGATGAGAGAAGTGGTGGCTTTTTAAAGTCGTGAGGTAATTGGAGTTTAGGAACGGATTCCTCCTTACTGCTGTTTGATCTGGTCAGGGCACCGTAGTTTTAAGTAGCCCCAGAGTATCGAATCACCTGATCTGTGTGAGGGGCTACAAGTGAAGGACCTGAGCCGGCCAGCGCTGAATATCACAGGCCTTGCCCCACCATCCACATCAGCCCTGGCCTAGGCTGCAGCGTGTCTTTACCAGACATTGTAATTCTCTTCTTTGATCGAGATTAGTCGCGACCAGTGACAACAGCCACACGGGCAGCGCTAAGCGAGATCCCTCAATTCCTCCGCAATTCGTCGCTCGTCGTGGAAACACTGACCACGCCCTATCAGTGCTGCGTTTGACCGACGTAACATGCAGCATCGGTCCCGTTGAGACCATCGCCACACGCCTCTCTCCGCCCCCTCCCCTCACCTTGCGATGCCTTCGGATCCCGCCGCCAAACTCAGCGCCCTGCTGCGCACGGCCTCTATCGATGACCACGAAGAAGTCCTCAAGGCCGCCAATGCCACTTTGAAAATTTCTTCCACAGACCTCGTCGCTCAACAGACTCGGGTCGTCGCCCTCCTTAAGCTCGATCGTTTCGACGACGCCCTACGCGCCATCGCCGACGGCGGCAGCAAGCTTGAGGACGCCGCCTTGTTGGAGAAAGCATACGCCCTATATAAGACGGGAAAGCTGCAAGACGCCCACGAGCTCGCCAAGTCCAGGCCCCAGCGGAGATATCGCCACCTCGTAGCCCAGGTTGCCTATCGAGCCGAGGATTTCAAGGATGCGCTCGAAGCCTATACCAATCTTTTGGAAGACCCCCGGGATGAGGCAAGCGACCTGAAAATCAACCAGCTGGCGTCTGCAGCTCAGTTAGAATGGAAGTCCTCCAACAATCTCGACGGTGATGACACGCCTATACCTACTGCCGAGGACGCCGACACTTTCGAGCTCGCGTACAACATTGCTTGCGGTACGATTGCGCGGGGCGAGCTGTCCAAAGCGTCAGCCCTTCTCCAAAGGGCTCTGCGTCTCTGCGAAGAATCCGAAGAGCTGTCAGAGGACGACAAGAGCGCCGAGATGATTCCTATCATGGTCCAGCAGGTTTACGTCTACTCGAGGTTAGGGAAGGCCCGCGAGGCTCTCGAGATCCAGGAGCGTCTGTCTATCTCCGAGTAAGCAGCCCTCACGCCAGTGAGTGGGGTGAAATGTTGCTAATCGTTCATGCAGTGAATGGGACGCCGAGTCCAGGTTGATTGCGCTGAACAACAAGTCGGCTCTCGCGACTGATGCCGAGAACGCCTACTTGGTCCAACGCGAAGTCGACGCAGCAGCGGCCCTGAGCAAGCAGGCCAAACTGTTCAAGTACCAAGACAGCCAGCTGAAGCGGAACGAGTACATCCTTGGTCTGCATTCTCAAAAGTTCGACGGTGTCTACGAGAACACATCCCGATCACTTGCCGATGCCGCGCCCACTGTGTCTGTTGACACCAACAGCCTCTCAGCCATCAATGCAACAGCTTATGCCCTGCGTCATTCCAAGACGGTCGATGTCAAGGGCGTCCTCCCTTTGGCCGAGAGGCGTCCTACGGATGTCGGCCTCCTGCTCACCATAATCCAACTCTACCTCATAGCAAATAACCCCGGCGCCGCTCTATCGGTTCTCGAATCCTTTCTGCAGAACCTGGGGAAGCAGGGCACGTCAGAAGTACGCTTCTCTCCTGGGTTGGTTGCCTTGGCCGTCTCTCTCTACAGGCAACAGGGTCGTCACAGCAGTATCCGGTCCGAATTAGCAAATGCCTCGTCTTTTTGGGAGAAGCGAGAAGGCCGTCATGTTGACTCGCTTTTGCTTGGCGCCGGTTCGGAGCTCCTCAAGTCATCGGATCCCAATGACCTTACGGCGGCCGGGACCGCCTTCGAGAAGCTCTGCCAGAAGCCCAGCGCGAACCATGTCGCCGCCGCCGGCCTTGTGGCGTCCTTCGCCACCTCAGACAGAGCCAAGGTCACGCCGTACCTTAAGGACCTGCCTCCGGTTGACAACCTTCTCGCCGGCATTGACGTTGACCAACTCATCGGCGATGGCGTTGTTACCCGCTCGACGGCGGCCAGCCAGTCCAAGAAGCGCCGCCTCGACGCGCAGCCGACTGAGACGATTAACAAGAAGAAGCGGAGAAGAAAGCTGCCCAAGGACTACGTCGAGGGCAAAAAGATGGACCCCGAGCGATGGCTCCCCCTGCGTGACCGATCTTCGTACCGGCCTAAGGGCAAGAAGGGCAAGAAGAAGGCCAACGAGGCCACGCAGGGCGGCTTTGTCAAGGAGGAGGAGACGTTGGAGCTGGCGGGCGGCGCGGGATCTGTCAAGGTCGAAAAGGCACCAACCTCGTCGTCCAAGAAGAAGAAAAAGGGCAAGAAATGAAGGGCTGTAATTGCCAGATATCATCCTTTACTCACCCGCCTCCATTTTCCCCATTCGTAGACGCGTTCAGCTACACTTGGTGGCATGATGCCAGAAATGCAAAGTCAACTCGGCCACGCCTCTCATATCAAGAATCTTGCTTGTTACCGAGCACATGAGGAGGTGAGGGTATTGTACAGGTCTCGCTGGAAAAAAACAGGTATAGACCGCTGTGCACTCAAGACTGCATCGCTGGCCGTAAATCGATCAGGTCGTTCCATCTCTCTCTTCCAGTCGGCCCTCGTCGCCACCACAATGCTAAGCCCAAAGTCCAGTGTCCTTTTCCCCGCTTAGCCTTGATCCCACAAATACATGTACACACATCCGCCACTTTAAATCGATTACACCTCCATTTTGGTGTGAATGCTCTCAACAGTAAAGCAAGATGTATCAAAAGTGTGACAGGGAGATGAACGTCCCTATACGCACACGCTGATAATGTAGTAATGATCTGTCCTTGGTTGCTCTTCCCATTCCTCTTTCAAGACTCGCTCTGCATTCAAATCTGGATGATATGGAGTTCATGCTTTTCTACTCCATCTAACCCACCGTTCAATATCGCTCCCTGACAGGCTACCGGTGCGGACTACCACCTTTGGACGCGTATCTATTGCTTAGAGCGCGGCACATCTTGGTCACCTAGGCTTTGACTGCTTGTATGGATGGGCTGGGAAGCCGTTGCATCTCAGGCCCCTGGACATTCTTATCCTCCTTCTGGGGTTCTAGTGGAGTCGTTGGCTCGGAGGGGGATGCCACCGGGTCTGCCAGCGACGCAGGTATAGGCTGCGGACTGACAATGAACTGCGGGCCCGTTCCGGACCTCTGGCTACCAACAGCGACTTGGTTTTCTTCCTCATCTCCAGATTCGTTCTCGATTGGAGGAAGCGGTGTCCGCCTCCCATCCGAGAAGCTGACTGCTGCTTCGCTTTCGCCATCTGAAGGTACCGATAGACGACCGCCAAACACCGGCGCCTTAGATGCGTGCGCCGAGGAGTATTTGCGGTGAAGCTCGCGAAAGCTTCTAGCCGTGGCGGTACTTGCACTAGCAGCTGATTCTCGTCGCTCAGTGGGAACCAAGGAGCTGTTCAGAGCATCGTGGAAGTCTTCGTCAAGGCTAGTAGGGGATGCAGGCTCGTCACGTTGACCTTGCTTCCGCTGCCTCATACGTTCTTCCGGGGTGAGTTGCTGAAGCTCGGAGCCGAAATTGATGACTGATGCTTTCTTCCCATGTACCACAAAACTTCCGGAACCTCTCGTGAGCACGTCTTCACGGCCATTGTCGTCCAGTCCACCACCAGAGAGTATCTCTTTGCCCTTTCTGCTGCGGTGATGCGAGAGGTGCCCGGCACTTTCCCTGAGCGTGCGTTGCAAGCTGCGTCGGATCTTCATTCTGTCTTGCTTATCGATTGAGCCGGGGGTGTCTCGCGATTCGGAAGCGTCTCCGGCTTCGGACAGCGACCCGGTCCGTTTTCTTTCTGGCTGAATCCTACCGCGAGAACCCGAGTCGAGAAGGCCGGCCTGCTCCAGGAGCACCCGCTCATTCGCGTCGACGTCATCATGGTGGTGGTCAGTTGCAGACTGCTCAACGTCCATATCCTTTCGCGGCGTCGAATGCTGTTTCGGGCTGTAGAAAGTCGGTTCGATAGAAGAATGACTGGAGCTAGAGCCAGGTCTCTTGCGTTGCAAATGTTCCATTGATCTGGAGACTTTAGAATCCCAAGAATTCTGATGCTTGTGTGGACTGAACGTTGCACTTGTCGGCGGTGTTTGGTAGGCCTCGGTGACCGGCGATTCAGGCTCTGTCTGGGGAATCTTGGAAGATCCCTGAAGAGTAGAGACGGCAGCAGATGATCGCCGACGTCTTCGCGCGACGCTGCTCGCCGAGCCAGCTTCGAGAATGGAAGGTCTCTCCCGAGATGGAGATGCCTCGTTGAACTCGTTCCCATTTTGCATCTTGGAGGGTGCCAGGCCTTGCGGACCCTGTTCCTCGGCCAAATCTTTCAACAAAACATCCCGATGACACCTCGATTTCCAGATGCCCATGCGGATCCATTTGATTTTGACATCCATATGGGCCGCGGCTGAAAGGATCTGATCTCGGGTTTTGGCTTGGATGGGCGACAGTATTTGCAGATGCCGCGCGTTCCTCAAGTGCACCTCGAGTTCCTGCTCTTTGAATGCGATCTCTTCGTCGGCTTTGGCAACTGCATCCACCATGGTCTGTCGTCGTTGCGCCTGGATCGACTCGGCCTCCTTATGGTCAATCTTCCCGCGTACGATGCTGACGTCGCCGGTGGGGGTCTGGATAACCTGTGCGGAGGCTGAACTGCCGAGCCTCCTTATGCCACGCCGGCTCTGGCCTTCGTAGTTGCCGCCCACAACGCCCCTCATGCGAACACCTGATGTTGTAAACGCAGCTGCATAATTGAGTTTGGCAAGCCAATCGTTCATTTCCTCCTCGTTGTCGGCAAGGAGAACCTCTTCAACGTAGCCGCTGGGTTGAGAATACTTAAAGGCGTTCTTATGCTTCTTGTAGGTGACGTCAACGAGCGCAACCGCATCTTTGGTCGGTAAGTACCCGTCAGGCTTGAATTCCGGCAGTGGTGGCTTGAAGGTAATCGGCTCCTCGTCAAATCCCTGTTTGACATGGGTCTCGTACTGGTGCATCAGGTTCTTGATCCACGTAGTGTTGCGGAAGAAATAGAGTTGAGCGCCGGTCAAAATAGCCCCCCATTCCTGCCACGGCGATCTCGTCTTCTTCTTTTTGGCATCCTTACGCCACAAGAGGCCGACTTTCGTGATCTTGATATCAACAACGCCTTGAGCCGCCTCAGCCGGATTATTGGAGCCCTTGTCGTCGCGGAACGCATCTGGCCGTGACCTAGCCGACACTATTTGCAAGACACCGGTTCTAAAGAACGTTCTCTGAAGCTCTTTGACGTTGAGGTCCCTTGCCGTCCCTAAATAGTTGTAGTGATCTTCGAGTTCCATTACATCTTTGAGACTCGGACGCAAGATATCCAGCTTGCCATCTATTATAAGAGTATAGGGGTCAAGAGGCTCCCGGGCTGACCGTCTGACGGTTGTCTCCGGCGTGCCTCCTGGGAATAGCGTCTTCCGCTTGGCTCTGTTTGCCAAAAGTCGATCGCTGCTGAGGTCCAGATCGTCCTCGACATGAATGAAAGGGGTATACGTTATGTTGTCGTAAAAGCACCTTAGAATTGAGTCCGAGACGCCCTCTCCCTGGGTGTTTTTCAAATAGTCGGCTTGCTGCATCTTGTGCTTGTTGTTCTTGTTGAAAACATCGGTATGCAAAATGAGGAGAGAAAAGGCGACAAAATACGCCTGGTCTGGGGAGGCATAGATCCCGGGGTTGCATTCGTGGTAACGGTTCGCAAACGCCTGAAGGCATCTGTCTATTTGCTGTGTTTCCTTAGGTAGCTCAGCCTCCATGAGCAGCTTTCGGATAGCCATATCCATGGGGTATTCGAAGAAGCTGAAGCGGCGCATGTAGCTGCGGAGGACCGCTATCGAGAACGGATCGCTTCCCTTAGATAACGCGCTGGCAATGACTCCGCGACTGAGTATTTCCTCGATCCGACCGAGATATTTAACCGGAGTTTCGTCTTCGAGCTTTTCTGGCAGAGCGATCGGTTCACGCGCAATCTGCAACGAGTTGTTCTTCGATGTGTTGGAGCCAGGAGTGGCCGGTGTCAGGCTGCCTTGTCGGCCCTGACCAAGATCTGAATTTTGACGCAACCGGTTGAGACCGAATAGGTCGCCGAAGCTCTTGCGACCAACCGATGTCGATGTTCGATCAGTTCCCGGGTCAAGATGGCCATCTATCGACTCCCTTCCCAAAGAGCTCATGGTCGAGGATCTACCCCGCCGCTGCAAGCGTGTGCGTGTCGGCGAGGACTGCCCCGAATGGATTGACCCTGGGCTGAAGAGAGCGGTGGCGGGCGAAGCGTTGGGCCTGGTTAGATGTTCGTGTGTGGACGATGCTAATGAATCGGCGCGTGCGCTGTGACTCGACTGGGGACGCGATCCTTGTTGGGGACGCGGTGTATTTTCTCGAGAAGTAGATACAGCGTTCGGCTGAGACGTGCCAAGCGATGAAGACGATGACGCAACGTTATTGTTCCCATTCGGAGGCTTTCCTCTTTGCGGCAAATGTGACAAGTCGAACAATGGAGCGGTAGCCTTGGGTTTCCTCCGAGGCATACGGAAGAAGCTGGAGCCTGAGTGCACCGGTGGCGAGTTATCCTTCGTGTTTGTAGTGTACAGGTGTTCTCCCGAGCTTGCGTCGGACCGCGATGATTCTGAAGCTCGATTTGCAGGGAGTGATAGATTGGGGACATCATGACGTTCTCCGTTGGTCGGCGCCCTTGATGACGACGGACGACCGGGTTCTTCGAAAGTCACAAGGGTCGGTCGATTCGCCGAGGCGAGGTCTTCCAATCCCGTCTTTCTCCGCGACGACTTCCACGTCAAGGCCCGGGCACCTCCATCTTCACTATTCCTTGGCATTTCACCGGAGCGTCGAAATCGGTCGGCAAGTCGCATGCGAGATTGCTTCTTTTGGGGAACTTGAAAATCGACAGTCGGAGCAGTTGTAATGATTTCGGGCGCTGATGCTGTTCGTTAGCAGGACAACCATGGCATGGCGCGCGGGGTTTGGCTGGTAAGTGTGATTCAAAGAGGACGTACGGCGAGGCACAGGGGGGGGCTTTTCAGCCTGTTGCTTGGCCCTGAGGGACAGCTGCGAGTCGGAGGCATTGCGAAATCTCAGCATAGAGAAACGACGATGCTTCGGCGTCTCTTCCTGGACGGGAGGGGTATTTGGTCGGTCACCTGAGCCGTCAAGAGTTTGCTGGCTAGGCTCGTCGGCGTCGCCTCCGGATTGCGCAGGCACAGCCAGAAGTGTGGACTGAGATTCCTGAGTCGAGGCAGACACAGAGGGTCGCGGTTCCTCCCCATGCTGCCCCTGTTCTTTCTCTTGCTGCTGTCCCTGCAATGGTGGTAACAGCGACTGCGATTGCTGTGCTTCTTGCGGCTGGATGATGAATGGCTGCTTTTGGTGCTGCTGCGATTGAGGTCGGGGTGGTTGCTGCTGCTGTTGGGATTGAGGTTGCGGAGAAGGAAAGTGCTGGGGAAGCGGCGGTAGCTGGGGCACCGATTCGGTATCAATAATGGTATGGCGCCTCATATCGGTCTCGCTGACGACGTTGCCGCGACGGCGTAGAAAAGGCATGGCGGCGATGGTTCATGGTTTGCCAGGGATGGAAGGTCGAAGTGGGAGGATGACGACGACGGTCAAAGTTGGGAATGCTGTGCGATGCCGTCGGACCCGGAAACTAGGCCATCAGCACAGCGTGAAGTGGTAGAACAAGGCGACGAGACACATTGATCAAGAGAATTGGAGGGGAAAGGCCGACGCGAAAAAGAGGATTTGGGAGGAAGCAGAGTAAGGTAAGCAGGGTCGAGTTGAGGTCGGATTTGGTAGGCGAGGTCAGTTGAGATAAAGGTAGGGTGAGGTCCGGTGAGGTAAGGGTGTTGGGCTAGACGCAGTACAACGCAAAAGACAGGACGACCGGGCATCCTACGATGGAGGGGGGGAGGGGTCCCAGTAGCAATAGTATTGGATGCGTAATAAGGCCAGGCCAGGCCAGACCAGGCGAAGGCAGGGTGCGTGTGTGTACCATGGACCTCAGCTTAGGGAGGACGTCAGCTCGAAGGGAGATCGGACTGGAGACCAAGGATAAAAAGATGTGGGGACGGAGGAACAAGAGTAGAAGGGGCCGTGGTGAAGAACGGAAACCCCCGAGACAGAGAGACGGACAGGCAGGCAGGCAGGCAGACAGACACAATGAGGTGAGTGAGGGTGAGGGTGGCACTCGTAGGGAAAGGGGTTCGAGGCCAGAAAGAGGTGAGCGTGGACAGAAAGAAGGAAAGGAAAGTTGGAAGATGTCCGGATGAAGTTGGATACATACGTTAAGTATTAGAGGTGTAAGAATAGAAAGAAGTAAATAAAATGAAAACCGCGCCCGCATGCCTACGTCCATCACACAGACCAGCTGATGGCGCTGTCGTCGTTATGGTGTCTCAGTCTTGAAAAAATAGGGGGTTAATGGAGACGAGAACATAAAATCTGGGAAGAAGACACGCGAACGCAGCAGACTATAGTGAGCGACCTACGCATGCTCTTGCGACCGCTTCTATTATTCTTCTCTCTCTCGCTCACCGTCCTGAGTAACGAATCCAACATCATAGCCCAGCACTGAACAGTGTCGGCAAGCGCATACAGAGTCAACCAAAGCGCACAGGGCATCCGCTTTCTGGTTCGCCGCCAAGGGTGGTCCTAGACTGATGTTGCAGTAGCGACCCCTGGACTGGGCTTCACGCCGTCCTACGCATGCAGTTTTATTTACGTCAGCAGGTAATAGCGTAGACCAAACTATGTTCCATACTGAGTACAAAAACTACTACGTAGTAGAAAGTAATTACATACAGGATGCGCACGGCATGTTGGGCAGGGTCACGCCTGTTGACACCGCGACGCTCCGACTTGGAATTACAACTCGGTGAGTGGGCCTGGGTAAGATGAAAGCGCAGGGCTCGGGAGTGCTGAGAGTGCGAACAACAAATGAGGAGAGTGGAAGAGGGCTGGAACTCGTGGAGAAGGGACCGATGACTTTCAATTGACGAGAGCCCGGTTCAGCCTGGACTGGCCCAGCCTCATTCTTCATTGACTTCCGAGGTTCGCCAATACATTGACGTTCCCCTCCAGCCTCTGTCTACCTACTTGGGTAAGGAAGTAGGAATTATCTGCGTAGGCGTAGATAATACTCAATCCACCTTGCATCGGGCCGCAACCTATACAAAAACCCGCATCAGAGTCGAGTAATACCACACAGCTGTTGAGATGGCCCTGGGCAGGCAAGCTGCCTAGCAAACTGGGAATGGTCATAGCTGGGAAAGAAAAGGCGGTTCCTCCTGTCGAAGCTTCCGTCTCCTCTCCGTCTTATCCTCTCTCCCCTTCTCAGCCTCATCCTCCCTGCGGTTGCATAAATAATAACCAAGCAGACGATATGATAGGGAATCGCAAACATGAAAAAGGAGGAAGAGGCGGACGGCCGTCGGCTGGCTGGTGCAAGAGAAGGTTCATGCCGCCCCTCAGGTAAGCGGCTGCCTGCGCCATGTATCCTTCCTTGCATGCCGAACCTGGGCCCTGGGGCGGCCGTTTAACCCGCCCTGTCAGGTTCCTTATCTGCTGCTCTCATCCCAAATTTTGCAGTTCATCCCTCCAGGCACTGATTGACGTGATAACCTACGCAACATTACTCTAGATTAGTTGCTGTGTTACGCTCCACCATCAGCTGTCTGCAACCGCAATACTCATCGAGTCCTCAACCCATCGGGGGTAGTCGACGCCTGTCATCTTCGACTGCCCGCATCCTCCTTCCTACTCCCATCGCCGCCGCCGCCTCCGACATGCGTCCCCAATTCGTCTTGTCCGCCGGCATCGCCCTCCTTGTCCCCGTCACTTCTGCCGCCTGCTTCAACGCATACTCAGACCCCCATCACGAGACATCGTGTACCGCGACCAACAGGGCCGATACGTTCCCCCTCTTGAAGAGACTGCGCAACACTGTAGTCGAGCTCGTCTTTGGTCCCCATCCCGCAAAGGCAACCGCCAGTGCTTCTCATGCCCTAGCGAGCCTTCGCGATGATCACATCAACGAGGTCGTTTTGCGCTTCAATTTAACAACAGCCGAAGAAGAAACTGCTTTCGCCGCCGCAGCAGCTCGGACGTTTCTCGACATATGGACCTTCAACCGCGAATATGTCGACGTTCGGATTCCCAAGCGCGATATTCGATCCTTGCTGAGCCTCCTGCCCGAGACTTTAAAGACAAGCTATTCGACCTTGATCGCAGATTTGGCTGCGGCAGTGTATGATACTTATCCAGTCCTCGACACTCCCGCCCAGATCCATCGTTTTGACGATCGCCGGGCGAACCTGAAGCTGGCGCAGAGCGGCAGCGACAACTACTTCTTCCAGGACTACCAAAAGCTTGACGTAGGGGCCCCTTCACTCCTAGCCAAGCGGTTGTTGAACTGACATAACCCAGACAATCGTCCAATGGATGCGATTAACCGAGGCCATGTTCCCAGCCATCACCGAAGTAATCAACATCGGGCAATCGTACGAAGGCAGAGACATCTTGGGACTCAAAGTCGGGATGAAAACGCGAGCGCCGGGTGCTGACAAGAGAAAGACTGTCGTCGTCACGGGAGGAATGCATGCGCGCGAGTGGATATCTACGACTACGGCGAACTACGTTGCATGGTCGTTTATCACAGCCTTTGGCCGGGAGCCTATGATCACTAAACTGTTGGAGCATTTCGACTTTGTCTTCATCCCGGTGGTCAATCCCGATGGCGTCGAGTATACCTGGACAACGGATCGATTATGGCGTAAATCTCGGCAACAAACCGGCATGTCATGGTGCCGCGGCTTTGACCTCGACCACGCCTTCGGCTACGAATGGGGTGACTTTTCCGAGAACGATCCTTGCTCTGAAAGCTATGGTGGCAAGGAACCATGGCAAGCCACCGAAGCTGCTGCGCTGGCTACGTGGGCAAAGAATGCATCTCGGGAAACAACCGAGTTCATTGGGCTCATCGATCTACACTCGTACTCGCAGCAGGTCCTGTTTCCCTTTGCCTACTCTTGCGAGGTGGACCCGCCCAACGTGGAGAACCTGGAAGAGCTCGCAGCCGGACTCGCCAAGGCAATCCGCTTGTCCAATGGGGAGTTATACTCAGTGACATCGGCGTGTGAGGGAGCAGTGGCAGGTCGTGGCTTCAAGCCAGGAGTCAAACGTATCGAGACAGGCGGCGGTTCAGCTATTGATTGGTTTTACCACGAGTTACACGCACATTACAGCTACCAAATCAAGCTGAGGGACACCGGAAGCTACGGCTTCTTGCTTCCCAAAGACAACATCATACCTGTAGGTGAGGAGATCTTCAGTGCGATGAAGTACTTTGGAGACTACCTTCTGGGTAACAATGGTATTGAAAAGTCGATTGGAACTGCCGCGTCGGCGCCGGAAGAGCCAGATCGCAGTTTGGAGCTTCGACGTCTGAAGAGGAAGTAGAGCATTCCGTGTCTCGATTCGAACTAATTCTAATGGCGTTGCGGCGACGGTTTTTCTTCTGGGGTATGTAATTTGTTGTCTTCAGACATGATTGCTCGGGTTGGCGCGCAGCGATTATTCATCAGGCAACTAACTGGTAAACTGGCGAGGGGAGGGGGCATTCACTTTAGTCCCTCGGTAGGGAATTGCATTGATAGTGTGTAGTTTTGGTTTGGTTTTGGTTATGAAACAACAGATA
The DNA here is from genome assembly GCA_005350895.1 of Colletotrichum tanaceti. Classification (NCBI taxonomy): domain Eukaryota; kingdom Fungi; phylum Ascomycota; class Sordariomycetes; order Glomerellales; family Glomerellaceae; genus Colletotrichum; species Colletotrichum tanaceti. Next base: position 19,156 of record PJEX01000128.1, read on the forward strand.
TGAGCGCAAAGAATTCGTCTCGTGTACTAAGTGAGAGCATCCTCTCCCAATACAAAACAGCGACTTTACCAGTTCATAATCATGGCAACAGAAGCGTAGACGGCGGTGAACTTGAGAGCCAAGTCGAAAAGGAACGACCCGGCGGCGCCACTGCGTTGATTGGTAAGTTAGCAAGAGACCTGGATGAGGTGCCGGGGACGACGGCAAGGATGGGGCGCCTAAGCATACCCGATGCGGCCCTTGGGGCCGGCGCCGCTCGTGTAGCCAAAAGCGTAGAAAACGCGGGAGAGGGCCCAGCCAGCACCGAGGACGGCGCTGGCGACGGGGAAGCGGAGGCCAGAGATGAGGAGGGCGCCGAGGAAGGAGGGCTGGTTCTCGGTGAAGTTGGCGTGGGCGCGTTGGGCTTTATATCGGTGGGTTAGTCTGTGTGCGTTGACATGATTGTAGAACTGCCTTCTCTCTCGTGTAGGGTAAAGGGCAGAGGTGGTAATGGGACGTGGCAGACGAACCGCAGTTGAACTGGTAGGCCTTGGGGTCCTTGGCGGCCTGCTCGTTGGAGGCGTAAGGAGCCGGGTAGACGAGACCGCTGGCCTTGCGGTACTTGCTCGTTAAGAAGACGTGGGTGGTGTTGATGAAGAAGGTCGATGCGGCGACGAGGATAACGTAGCTGTTGCGGGCACATTTGGTTAGACATTGGCATGCTTGTTGACAATTGGCAATAAAAGAAGCTGTTGTTACGTACCCGTACTCATTGGGGACCTGAAGCGTGAGAGGCATGGTGGCGGGCTGCCTATTGATGGACTGTTGACGTGGTTGCTGGGTTGAAAGCTTTCTATGGCCGACAGGTAGGATAGTCCAAGGGTAGTAGGTATGTAGCAAAGTTGGCGATGCTTACTTCTATCTACAGTTACTTAAGTATGTAAAAGGTGTAACAGGCGAATGGCACAGAGCATGGATGTAGGCAATGGATGATGTACTCTGTAGATGTGGGGGTCCGCGAAAAGACCGCCTATCCGCTCGCAAAGATTTCTTTCCTCTTATAAAGAACATTCTGCCGACGGATCTAAACATGACATGCGCAACACGGACAAGCTCCAAGACATTCCCGACGGAGCGGAGCACGGCCACATTCAGTCCCGGTTGTCGATGATGGTCTCTTGGCATTTGACCAATCACCATCGAGCTGCGGACTTTCGAAGCGGACTTTGGCCAGTCTTGATTAGACCACAAAAATCCCGTCACTAAATCGACGTTGAGGTCTGGCTGCTTGCTGGTCCAACCACAAAACGAAACGATGACGGAGTTAAAAAACCGCTCCTAATGTCAAACTAACCTTACGTCGTCTTCTTTGCTACTATCAAGCCGCGAAAGGTGGTTGAGCGCGCTTCAAGGCGTCTGGAGCGCTTTCCTCCCAATGAAAAGCTGGCGGGATCCAGCACGCCATTTTAACTTCCGCTTCACCACACGATCTGCCACAGGGGGTATATCCTCCTCTTCACCCGGTGCACCTCTCTTCTGGACGGACCCATTCGAGGCCAAGACCCTCGAATACTCTCTTCTCGGCAGTTAGCATGTCGGGAGCTTTCCCAAGCTTCCCGCCTTCCAGGTCGATCCAGCCGCCATCAACTCGGCTTCGGATGCCGCTGCTATCGAACTTGAAGCTCTTCTGCTGCTTGCAGTAACGACGCAGGTCTCGTTGAAATGTCGTGTCTCCGCTCCAGCCTAGGACTGCACACCCGACCGTCTTCCAGGGGCTGATGATGATGTCCACCCGCCGGTGCGGCTTCTCTTTCGTTTCGTTTGGATACCCCTTGTGGCTCTCGGTCTCGAGCTCCTGCCACACCACAAGTGCCTTGTCAAGGGTGTCGAAACCGCTCCCTTTTGACTCGTTGCCCTTCCAACTGACTGGCCGCTGACCACGCTCGCTATTGTGACTACTCAGCGTGAGCGTGTGTGAGATATGTCGGCTCTTCTCCAAGCTCACGACCAATTTGTCGACGAAGTGCATCGTAGCAGACTCGTCCCGGTGGCTGATCACTACGTCGACATCCCCGCTACCCTGTTTACCACGCCGGTAACCACCGACAATAACTAGCTCGAACCCCGGATTAATGTTGCGAGCATGTGCCAGGATGGCCTCAGCAATAGATTCAACTTCGGTTCGTGGTATCTTAAGCTTGAACTCGTCGTAATACTTGACGCCAATTTGTTGAACTCGGCTCAAGGTGTGCCAGCCATGTTCAACGACATCGTCAAGGTCTCGCCATCCTGCACATGATCCGTTAGTGAACGGTCCCTATCGTCTCGGCGGCAACAAACCTCTATTATAGAAATCTCGAGCCGTGATGTCGCCAACTCCCCAAATGTCGTAAAATGTTTTCATCGCCGACAGCCTGGGATCGGCTTGGGCCTCATCCACTTCACAAAGCCTGCCAGATTCGTTCCACTCATGCCACAGCTCGGCAACCTTAACGCCACAGCCAGGCAGTCTTGCCACCTCTATGTGGTGTCAACATTGCCGATCTTATCACCTTCAACGCGGAAAACGGTTGCTTACCTTGTGGAGTGGTAATCGCATAAGGGTATGCGGATAGGGTGGCTATGGATGTCGAGTAGGCCCTCACCCCTATCTGATCGCCCACTATTTTTCGATTAAGCCGTATCTTCTTCAACTCGTCGAGAAATATGGCATTTGGAGGATCAACAGGGGTCGGTCTTTGACAGGCAAACGTTGCCCCGAGGAACGATGGTAGTGGCGGCAGCTTGAGCACCGAATCGTGCTCCGAGGTCGTCTGCCTAAGCAACGAAGGGGTTGCTTGATGCATATCCACAGGATGTTTTCCCCTCCTCTCTCCAAGGCAGGCGCTATTTCGTGGTTGCCAGAGTTCGTCGGTTGCAGCGCGAGATAATATGTCATCTCCCTTCACCGTGATAGGCGTCTCAGACGTACCCTTCTTGCGGCCTTCATAAAGAAGATAGTTGCGAAGCGGAAGAATCTCGCCCTGCGCAAGAGAGTCCGTGAGCCACGCAAGCTTTACGACTTTGACAATATTGGTGTTGCCAGATTTATTCGCAAGAGCCTTGATGGTCTGCATTGTAACTGGTCCGTACTTTTCTTCATCTTCACTGTACAAGGTCGACTCGCTGCCAGTACCAGACAGTGCCCTCTTGCGCTTCCGAGGCGTCGCGGGTGGCGACTCAGAGATTCCAGTCGCATCTACGGGGTCGGTCTGCACTTTTCCACGCCTAAGTTCGAAAAGTGCCCTCTCCCGCTGGGAGATTTTCCCAACGACGATGTTGGCTTCGTGTATGCTATAAGTCAAGCTTGGGATCTTTCCTTCGAGGTCGTGCAGTTCGTCTGGCTTTAAGTGAGTGGGAAGAAGATAGACGGGCGGGAGTTCAAGAGCCATCCTAGCCATCGCAGTCATTTGGGGTGTCGCGCATATCGTAGTGATTGACGAAAGCGGCAATCCACCCGAGCGATGCTCTACGGGCTCCATTTTTGGGAAGATTGATCCTAAGGTACGGTAGGCAAAAGAAGCAAGCAGTGAGTCCTTGACAACAACAACATCATTTGCCAATCGCCCTGGATGCAGTAGGTACAGTGTCTCCGTACGAATACCTAGTACTGCGGAATGGGTAGGTGCCTAGGTAGGTACTATTGGTGAACTGCATGGCGCTGACATCATTATTAACATTGATTTGCTTACTTAGGTAAGTTAGGTTACCCACCCAAACTCCCAGATCAGCATCAGTAGGAAGTCGATCCGTAACCAGAAATATCTATGTGTGGCTGCACAAGACTCTCAAAAACTTGTGAACAAGGTTGGACAATGCATTTGACTCCTGCTGGATCTCCGTCGTTGTATTCTGCCTCCCTGATCACGTACATTTCAGGTCCTGTCAGGAGAAGGATGCACATGCTAACAAACACCATTGCTCCTATACGTCCTCGAATTCCATGTCTTCGTCACTCTCGCCATCATCCCCATCCGCGGGCACTTCTACTTTGACCTTCTTGATTACTCTTTCTTCCGAGTCAGGTGATGGCTCTGTCTTGATAAGCGGAGCTGGGGTTGCGATACTTGGCGTCACATCCTCAAAAGCATCCTCCTCTTCATCATCGTCATCATCATCGTCCTCTTCTTCCTCCATCGCCCTTGCCGCTTCGGCCTCCTGCTCAGCCTTGAGGCGAGCGAAGTAGTCGTCCAGCTCTGCGTGCTCTGGGTTGTCTGCTGATTTAACCAAGGTGTCCTTGTTATCCGTTTCTTCTGTCTTGGTGACAGCCGTCGGACCTGCCTGAGCCGAGAAAGACTCGCCAGTGACGGTACTGTTCGACATCCACGACGGAAGCGCATTCTGCTGTGCAACCTTCTCTTTGCGCGCCTTCTCCGCTGCCTTTTCTGCCTCTGATGGCCCGTCTGATGTCGAGATGCTGACAGACATCGACTTGGGTCCGACGTTATCGAGGCCCTTGACTGATGTGGGTTGCAAGGATGAAACGGGTATGGTCGTAACGGATTGGTAGCTCGCATCGCGGACGACGGGTAGGGCTTTGCTGATTGCAATGTCGAACGTATTATCAGGTACAACCATCTCGTCGATCCGTGGCAGAAGTTCGGTGATGAACTTGAATTGGTTGTTCAGTCGTGTTGATTGCTCGTGGCCGGTCGAGTTGCGCTCAAGGTCGTGGGTGAGCGGAGCACCGCACCTGTGACAAACGAAGCCCTCGGGGCCAACATTGTCGAGCACCTCCATCTGCGTCCATTCCGATTTGCAGCGTCCACAGAAGTATTCTTTGCGCTCGCTCGCTGGCACTGTGGTACCCTGTATCTGCTTGTCGACGGTGTACACACGCCACTTGATGGCATCGATGGTCTGGCGGTAGTCGATGTAGTAGTATGTTCGGTTGACGGGACGGGGTTTCGCTTCGGGATTCTTAGGGTCTTCGCGATATTCCAGTCTGGTGTATCTGCACGGTGCCTGAAGTCAGCGTTGGATATGATCTGTGGAGGGTAGGTGTAAGCTAACACTGCGAGAAAGCGGTCTTCCCTGAGCTTTCCGCATGCTTTATGGAGATCCTTTGTATTCGTTGCCATGAGGTAAGCCAAGTCATCGTCCCGAAGCCTACCGCAGATTAGCAACGCTGTGCAACGCCCAGGATGGGGCACGAACGCACGCAGAGTGAATTATCAAGGCGTCGATGATTAGAATGTGGCGCGTTTCGTAGAAGGCGCGCATGACAGACTTGACTAGAGTTTTAGCGAGATCCAACGGTTGCGCCATTGCGCCGTCTTCCTCTTCAATGGTGTTGAGTATGCGTAGAGTCTTGATGTACGACGTTGGGTAAGATAAGATGACGTGAGGTGAGGACAAAGTCAATGTGGAGGGCGATTGTTGGCGAGTTCAAAAATTGAAGGTCATGGCAGGTCTGACTGGAGACGGCAACTTGCGGTTGCGCGTGCCAACTGTGGAAAAACCAGAGCGCTATGTATTTCCGACACGCCAACGTTTAGTTGATCTACGGGTCAGGGGCCTCGCACATTGTCATGAAAAGTTGAAGGACAAAGGAGGAGGAGTTCAACCATTGCGGAAGGCGCTGATGCCTGGTCTGAGGCTGATGGGACCCAGCTGCAGAGACAGACAGCTACCTAGCTATGAGCTCTTCGACGGGGAAGGCGCAAGGGTCCTTGAGAGGGTACGTATCCGTATCCGTACCTACCAGGTACCTAGGTATCCGCGGTCCACCTCAACCGCTGCTCAATTACCTCTTTGGCCACTTCGCCAAGTGGCAACACATAGCATTGTGTCTTGAACATTATATCAGCACAGAATTCGCACAGCACGACAACCGGATCCAAGTGCAGATCAGGGGCAAGAGAGAGATGGTGTAAGGTTCGAGTAGAAGAATCGTCAATAAATACGAATTCAAGAATCCACTAGCTGCATTGCATTCCAAACTCCACTCGCAGCCTTGCCGGAAAACAGCGAGCTGCTCTTGAATCATCTTGGGAAAGCCGGTGTACCACCCGATGTGAAGCAAGTCCCGAGACCTCGCACCCCCTTCACCGGAATCATGACTACCAAAATGGCCACAATGTTTCGTGACTCGTCTCTCTATCCCCGTTCTCTCACCCCGCAAAGCCGAGCCAGTATTATCTCTTACATACGCCCACCTGATTGTTTCGTCTTCTTGCATTACGCGTACTTCCGGAGCTACGCCACTATCAGTATCCATAATCAAGCATACGTGATCGAGACCAACTTACATCGAGGGTGAGTGCTCTAGAACTATTGACTTCTTGGTCGCGGTACACCCCAACCAGACTTTCACTGTCTTGAAACAAGCCAGTTTTGAGACTGATGACGATGAACTGCATACCGGGGCCAGCATGCTCACGAATGTACTTCTTTATCTTGTCGACATTGGCATTGTCCAATGCAGCGTCGACTTCGTCCAGCACAAAGAACGGGCTAGGCTGGTAGCTGTGGATGGCGAACAGTAGAGCCAGCGCAGCCATCGTCTTCTCACCTCCGGAAAGGTGCTCCATGTCCCTGAAGCGCTTCAGCGGTGGCATGGCGTGATATTTAATACCCGAGAGATAGGGGGTGTCCGTGTCCTCCTCGATGTCGAGATACGCTTGACCGCCCAGGGGATAGGCTTCCGATCGCGTGAGATCCTTGTAAACATGCGAAATCTGTTCCTGGATATGCGTGAAGGCCTTGTTGAATAGCTCATACCGCTGAGCCTTGACGTGGTTGAACGCGTCGCGGGCCGCCTTAAGAGCCGCTCTGGAGTCCTCGAATTCCTTTTCCGTGTTCTTCAACCTCGACTCAACGCTCTCCAGTCTCTCGATCGCCCTCATGTTGGGGTTGAGCTTCTCGAGTTCCGAGGTCAGTGATGCAATCTTGTCCTGCAACTTCTCCTCGACACTAGCATCGTTGGACTGTATGGCGAGTCAGTAGCTATTTTCCGAGGCACATCGTTGAGGGCACACGTACGTTTTTCATCTCTTCATCCAGACCCTCGTAATCAACCTCGATCCCGTGATTTTCAAGAGCAGCGGTCATCATCTCCTCGTCGTCCACTTCCTCGTCAACATCCATGGCGTCGGCGTCTTGCCGCAGCATGTTGTCCTCGTTCGGCAGGTTGTCAAGCGAGCCCTCGAGTAGGGGAATCTGAATTTGGTCAAGCTTGCATCGCCTAAGCAATGCGAACTTGCCCGCACTGTTCTTCTGCACCACGGTCTCCAGGGCATTTATCTCCTTTTGCCTGGCGTCAATCTCCTTGCTACGTTTTTGAACCTCAGCCTTGGCCTGGGAAACCTTTTGGTTTTTCTCCGCCAATTTGCCGCGGTACTCCTCGAGCGTCTCGCTGAGCGCGTCCAGTTCGTCAGAGACTTCGTGCGTGGCATCTTCGATGTCTGACTTCTCCTGCTGGTAGGTCTGCAAGTCACGTTCGGCAGCCTTGAGAGCTTCTTGCAGCTTCCTGAGTCGTTTCTCTAGATTGCTGTGTATATCCCGTGCCAAGGTGAGTTGACTCTGGAATCGGGACTTCTGCACCTCGAACTTGGCACGCTCCTCGTCGGCCTCTCGTTGCATGTCTCTATGCTCTGTCTCGTACGCACGAATGTCGCTGAAGCCAAGCCTCCCGCAGAAGCCGGAAAAGACTTCATCTTCCACCTTCGCGATAGCGTCAGAGAACTCCTTGACAGTCCGCTTAGTTGCTTCGAGCTCTGCTGTCTTTTCTTCGTATTTGGGCACGAGCTCGTCAAGTTGTCTCTCCTCGTTATCTCTCTCTCTCTTCTTGCTGTCATAGTTTTTATTCAAGTGTGCCAATTCAGCCTTCGCATTCGCCAGGCGAGGCTCAAGCCCGTGAATTTCGATCTGGAGAGATTCTTCGGTGGTGCTGCGGCGACCAGACTTGGGAAGCTTCTCGATTTCCTCCTTATACTTGGTCGCTAAATTCTTCAACGAGTCCAAGTCGGTGCTCTCGAAACGCCGCTTTCCGCCCTTGGGCTCTGGACCACGGCCACCAGTCATCATACCAGTTTTGTGGATGACTAGCCCGTCCAGAGTGACCGTCTTGACAGGGATTCGCCTTTCGTACGAGATGAGTTTTGCAACCTGCTCATTGTCGCACACGACTGAGCTCCCGCAAGCGTAAGACATAGCGCGCTCGTACGCAGCATCGAAATCGATAGTGTCAATGGTGAGCCGGGCTCCCGAGATACCTTTGATGGCCCCGTTTACAGCATTGACTTTGATATTGTCCAGAGGAATGAAGGTCATTGGCGGGAAGCGTTGGTCCTTGAGGTACTGGACACATTCGTGGCCCGTCTTTTCCGTGTCGACAATAACTGACTCGTAGTCTCGGCCCAGAGCGATGCTGACAGCTTCGTCATACTTCTTCTGCTTGGGCTTGCAGAGGTCGCCGACTCTGCCCTTGACGCCCGGGTAGAGCCGCTTCAGGTTGTTGACCATCTCTTTCATCCTAGCTTCCCGGTCGTTCTGTCGACGGCCATCGTCTGCTTCGCGCAGTTGCTTAGCAACGTTCTCAAGTTTTTCTTCCAACTCCGTGCGCCTTTGGCTGGTCCTGACACGCTCCGACTGGATTTGGTGGTATTGCTTCTTCTTGGTGTCGATCTCCTGGGATAATGCCTTAATGTTGCCTTCCGTTGATGCCTTCCGTTCACCGAGAGTATCCAGCTCCCCCTCGTACTTCTCCAGAGCGGCAGAGAGGGTGTCGACCTTGCCCTTGAGCGTATTCACAGTGACCTCGTCGGTCTTCTGTTGGCGGATCAGGTTGTCGAGTCTTGCTTGGTTGCCGGCGCACTTCTGTACAACCTGGGAGCGAAGAGTGTTGTACTCCTTGCGGTCGTCCTCGCTGAGCTCCTTACCCAGCTTCTTCATGCGTTCCTTGAGCTGTGTCTCAAAATGCTTCTGGGCTTTCTCAGTGGTTTTGAGCCGACCCTCATCCTCTTTGATCAGCTCAGCCTGCTTGTCACGCTCTTTGCGGATAGGCTCCATTCGTGCGCGGCATTGCTCGATATTGCGTGTCTTTTCTTCGATTTTGGCGTCGATGGGAATAAGCTTGTGCTCCAGCTCGTCAAACTCCCGCTTCTTGGTATTGATGGCCTTTTCCACACCGTGAACCTCCTTGGCCGCTGCCTGCTGCTCCTTTTGGGCGGCCTCGAGCTTTCGTTTGAAGGACTCAACGTTGCGCTGAAACTCCTGCAGGTTCTGTTGGTGGTCATGAATCTGCTCAGTAGACTCATCCATGCTGCGCTGAAAGTGGTACAGTTTCCACAGTGCGTTCTTGACAATAGCTTCGTCCCTTTCCTCCGTTTTTCTTTGGAAGTTGTCGGCTTCTTTCTTCTGTTCCTGATACTGCTTGATTTCGGAATTGATACCACGTCTCCGGTGAAGCTGAAAACTCTGGTTTTCGGCGGCTTGCTCGGCTTCGGTCTGTAATCTTTCGTATTCGGCCTTGTAGTCCAGACTTCCGGATATTTGTTCGATCAACCTTGTGAGGTCTTGGGGTGACTGAGCCGCAATGGCTTCGACGTCTCCTTGGAATACGAGGAAGTTCCTAGCCTTGATCAGGATGTTTTCCGACTCGAGCGCTTCATTGTACTGCTGAGCGGTTACAACGCGATCGTTGATCCGATACTCGCTGGATCCCTGGTTTGTAATAGAGCGCTTCCACTTTTGCTCATCGCCCGCATCGTCTTCGTAGACAGCCATGACCCATGCGGTCTTGGGATCGCCCCGCGAAGCCTTTTGCGACAATTCATCTCCGTCACCGTTCCCATGGCCATTCGACTGGCCATTTGGTTGGGCAGAACCGTCATCTTGGATCTTGGATGTCTTGAGTACGCGACCGCGATACACAAGGTCTTTGAGGTGGGCTGATCGGAGGTGTGACGACTTGATGCCAAGTACGAAGGAAATCGCGTCCATGCTGCCCAAAGCGAAACGTCAGTTGATAGACGAGTGCAGCAAAATGAAGCCGAAGACTTACGAGTTCGACTTGCCAGATCCATTGGGGCCAATAATAGAAGTGAAGTAGGAATCGCCGAACAAAAGAGTGTGGTGGCCCTTATACGACTTGAAGTCTATGAGGTGGAACCGGGGTCAGCGCGAGGGAAGTAAGGGTATGCAGCCAGGGAGTAGATTTGGACATACTGAAGAGCTCAAGTCGGATGAGCTTTCCCATCTTGTCAACCGGTTGTCGCGCAGTACGCGACGACACTTGGCTCTAGATACCAGCGGATTGTGTACTTCAGGCGAGGATACTCGCGAACGCGAAGAGGTGGATTGTGCGAATGGATTGTGCGAAGGCAGCAGCACCGTGTCGATGGATGGGCGGCAGGCGTGTGTCGCAAATGCAGAGGCTATGCGGGAATTGTTAAGTCGGGCCTTGGGGTATCAAACAGACCTGGCGCATGGCGGGAAGCACTTGGAAGGAAATCGGGTCTCGTATGGCGACAGTAAGGTCGTGGTGGCCCGGAGTACTCGAACTCGAATTTCCCCACGCGCGTCTTGAGTGCTCCTGCTGCCTCTGGACGCGACAAGACACTTTCGGGCCCACGCCGAGGCTGACCCAGTCGCGCGAACAGAAGCTCAAACCACGTCAATGCGGGCTTGAGCTATCGTCACGTGATGATAAGAAGCACCGACTAAAAATATCGGCCCACCTGATAGGTAAATTGTGTTAAGCGGCATCCCCCCCCTGGAGCAGGCTAACTCACTACCTAGTAGCAGAGCTCCAAGCATGTCAGGTTCATCTAGGAGGGGAGGCAGTGTGTCTTTTTCTGGATTTAGGAAGCTCCTACTTCTCTGTTTATGGTCCACCGAAGTCTTATAAAACTATCACGATGTCGCATCACGATGGCCTTGGAGAAACGACGACTATTTTCCTGTCCACCGCCCAACTGCTTTTCTCTCAACCAACCAGGGAGCCAGCGAACAGCACCTGCACATATCACGGGCTGCAGTATCTAGCTTCTAACGGTGTGTATGAACTATCAGCTGCTCAGGTGTTCTCTAGCGGGTATCCGTACAGGTCACTACACTACCACCTACCTACGCACGTACCTAGGGTGGGTGGGGCTCAATTACAATCCCTGGTCTACGTACCTAAGTAGATACCTTTCTAAGGTGCCTTAGCCCTTAGGTACCTAAGGTAGGTAGGTAGGTACAACGGATACTCCGTAGGTACGGATAGTGTACGGATAGACGTGAGCGCCATGACTTATTGGAGCAAGTCAGAGACCATTGCCGTGACTGATCATCAACATTGAAAGAGTATTATTTTATGTATATGCATGCATCCATACTACGTATATTTGTATCCGTACTTACATATCGTATCGTCGCGACCTCGAGCGGTATCGTCTGGTCCTGGTTTCTCTGCATGTCCCCTGATAAGCTTTGATTGGCAGCGGAGCAGTTATGCTCTGTGACGTCTTTTCTCAGAGCCACCCCTACCCGAAATGTGAGGTGCCGACTGCCAGTCTCGCGACATGACCAGGAATCTGGGGCGGTCAGTCACCAACACGTGTAAATCATCGCCAGCTTCTCAACGTGTTCCAGACCTCTTTTTGTTTCCTCTTACCACACCACGCCGCTCAACTCTCCCCGCACCATCCACTCGCCGTTCACGCTACGTTATGCTTGAACACTACACATCGAACGACCTATTTTAGTGGCCCAGGCGCATCTTTCGGCCCTTCGTACCCGGATCGCTCTTCTCTTACCAACGACACCGTGAAGATCAACTATTTCGGTAACCCTTAGGAGGTCGCCCACCGCTGCCTTTTCTTTGCCAGTTCTTAGCACAGCAATCAATCTCTCTCAGTTGGACGCTGTTCACAAGCTTTACCTTCGAGCGATCGGTTCAACTCCCTGCCTCGATCACAAGGGTTGCTTCTTCGAAAGGTACGTCATGTCATGGAACCCTCTGCTGCCTTCCTCTCCCACTCAGTCCCCGAGATGGCCCGACAGTTGCACAAATTAGGGCTGACCTCGCCCGTCGCTCTATAGATCACCAACAACAAGCTACCACGACCGACACGTCGAGACCCACTCAGTATTGAGCTCAATCAGAGATGGCCGATCCAAGACCATACGATGTACCCAAAGCAAAGGACGAAGATACCGGTGCTGACAGGGATGCTGCCTTCACTTTCGATTCGAACAAGGCGCAGTCTGCCCTTAGCTCCTCTCCAGACCAAGATGTTCTTCAGACTCCAACTCTAGGCTCTGTCAACCCTGAAAGCCCTAAGCTGTCAAGAAATCCGTCGTTTTCTGGTAGCAGTTCCTACCAAGAGGACTGGGACGTGTTCCCGCCGCTGGACCGCATTTCTGTACTCGACCTTCTCGAGAACTTCGCCCTGCCTCAACAGCTCGAGAAGCTACAGAAGGGCATCTCTGCACAGACGCAAAAGGTTCGCAAGTCAAGAGACGCCTTCAAAAACAAGAGCCAGCATGCCCAGAAACGAGTGGTGGAGGAATGGCGCCGCCGAGTCCCCACCGCTGAGGAACAGCTCGAGAGGTATAGGAAGCGGATGCGCACCAGCGTCGACAGGCTTGGAAAGAAGTGGAACGACACCAGGGTGGTCACGTTGCGTGAGAAGGTGGCATTCATCTTTGGAGTCATGAACATCTTTGTGAGCGGTCTTCTCATGGGAGGCTGGCCCCAGTATTTCCATCTGTGGTACACCGTCCAAGTCATGTACTTCATGCCCATCCGCTACTTCACCTACCACCGTCGCGGCTACCACTACTTCCTAGCGGATCTATGTTACTTCGTCAACCTACTCTTGGTTCTCAGCATCTGGATTTTCCCCAGCTCAAAGCGACTCTTCCTGGCCACTTACTGCCTCGCGTTTGGCAACAACGCCGTGGCCATCATTATGTGGAGAAACTCGCTCGTCTTCCACAGTTTCGACAAGGTCACCTCACTCTTTATCCACATCATGCCCTGCGCAACGCTTCATTGTATAGTCCATCTGTGGTCTGAGGAGCTTCAGGCCAGCCGTCTCCCCGCTATCTGGACAATTCAGCACTCTCCGGCTGGCTCGCCCACAGCCTATGGAAATATCGTCTCTATGCTGGCCTGGAGCTCCATCCCTTATGCCATCTGGCAGCTATCATATTACTTTTTTATCACCGTTCGCAGACGCGATAAGATTGCTGCAGGGCGGCCCACATCATTCACGTGGCTGCGGAAGTCATACTCCAAGAGCTGGATTGGCAAGGTTGTTCTTTCGCTGCCGGACTCCCTGCAAGAGTCGGCCTTCATGTTGATTCAGTACTCTTATGCAGTGCTTACTATGCTTCCGTGTCCCATCTGGTTCATGAGCAGATACTCCTCGGCGGGCTTCCTCATAGTTGTCTTTACATGGAGTGTTTATAACGGAGCTACCTACTACATCGACGTCTTCGGAACGCGCTTCCAGAAGGAACTCGAGGATCTCAGGGCTGAGGTGAGACAGTGGCAGATTACCCCCGACATGGGTGGTCACTCGCCTCTGATGACGCCCAACCCTGAGGGGTCCGCTCCGAGTGAGCTTCTTCTGACAAACATTAACGACTCAACGAACGACGGCAATCTCGAACATGCCTTCAAGCACGAGAATGCAGTAGTAGTGGAGAGCAGTAAGGCGGGCGGTTTCTCAGACCAAATTCCCGTTTTGGGCGAGGAGCTTTCGGCCCTAGCGGATGCCACCGGCGTGGACGGGGGAGCCAGAGATGTCGTCCGAGAGAGGAAGGCAAAGTGAAGCTAAGTCAGAATGGGCAAGTCGTTCTCTTCTATGCTGAGGGTGCACGTGTAGCGAAATGGTCGAGAGTTAAAACTGTCGTAACGAATTTCTTACCTCTTGACCTTTGGATGGTTCGTAGCTATGGAGGACTTGGTACGGCTTATTTCCTTGTTGACGATGTATGGTATGTATAGGTATGTATGCTGTGTACCTATCAGCTTCTTTTCATCGATGCTCAAGTATTATAGACGACTCTACACTGATACCATCTCAATGATTGATGGCCTAGTGCTTGTCACTTCGAAGCAATCAGAGTATTGAAACAAGCAAGTATGGTTTTGTTAATTGACGCTGGGAGGTAATGGTTGTAAATGTCGCGTTCCCCATACAACACTGCAATACTATTTGCGCTTAAGCCCGATGCTAAGAATGATGCGGGCGTCTCTTCTTTGCGAGGCAACCCGCCTCCAGTCGGCTCATGTCACCCAAAAAGCCCCTTTTCCCTGTGTCGTTTTCTCCTCATGAGCCACCCGCTGAAGCCACATAATAAGTCCTATAAATCGTCCCGAGAAAGAAACAAAAGCCCAGAAACAACATTGTCCTCCCTGTACCATCCCGACCTGTCGAAACGCCTTTACCATGCATATACCTGATGCAACCGGCAGCGTGGTATTTACGTTTCCCCTTCCCATCAACAGTACCATGAAACAGAATTCGAGCGCTCGCTCTATCCCTTGTCGCCTGCCGCCGTTACCGACATGCTCGAGCCAGGAGTAAAAGTAGGTGGGTATCATGTCTTTTGCGGAAACTGGTGCTCCATCTCTGATCTTTTACCGAATGACGCCCCATTCCGATAGTCGGCCGCCGTCACTGTCATCTCTGGCTCCAGGTCGTCGTCCAAACACATTCCAGAATCGCAAAGTTTCGTCACCAGCGCCGGTTACGACCGTTCTGCCGTCCGGGCTCATCGCCAAGTATAGCACGCGATAGGTATGGCCTGTGAGGCTGACCACCTGTGTCATCGACGGATACTTCCAAACGACGATTTGATTTTGGCTGTAACCATGCGTCGAAACGATTTCATTCGAGTTCTTGGACCAGGCAATGTTGCAGACCTGGCTGCCCGTATCGATCTCGTTGATGACAGAGCCGCGGACTGTGTCGTGAAAAATGATTCTGCGGTCCGCCGTTCCACCGCCTGAAGCCAGCAGTCCACGTTGGTGGGGTGACCAGGCAATGGCCTTGACAGCAGCTGTGTGGTCCGAAAATTTCCAAAGCGGTGTCTCTGAGAGTTTGTCCCAGACCATGAGCTTGTTGTCGTTACCGCCGCTGGCCAGCTGGCCGTCTTCGCAGTTCCATTTCAGGCCACAAACCTCCTGCTTATGGCCAACGAGTTTCCTGAGCCACTGATCAGGAGCGCGAACGTCGCGATGGTATATCAGTCGGTCACGAGAACCGGACGTCAAGATATGGGTGTTCCAAGCCAATGACCCCACTCTCGCAGTGTGGCCCGTCATCGTCCGTAGTCGTCTTGTCTTTTCAGCATCCCAGATCTGAACGAGCCCCTTGCCAGTCCCAATTGCAATGTGTGTTCCCTTCTGGATCCACGACACACTCGTTACTGTGTCATCCTCGAGAGTGCAAAGCTTGTTGACACGACTCGTTTGGGCATTCCACATGTATACACTGGATCCAAGGCCTACCCCCAGCACATTGGCACTGCCCCAATCAACCAGGTTCAGATAGAAGTCGTCCGCCAGATCGGGGGCATCGAGTACCTTATAAGGTACCTTACTGACCGCTCGGGGTTGTCGCCGGGGGCTCAGCAACAACTGTTGGCTGTTGAAGCGGACAGGAGAGAGGCTATATATCTCGGAGCGGGTGTCCAAATTGGGTCCGTGGCGACTTTGAGGAGTTCTCGACGGTGTTAGGTGGCCTGCGTTGCTGAGCTGCCGAGGTGACATGTAAGAGAATAGGTTCTTGTGGGGCGTGGACGGTGTCAGCGAGGTTGGCAGAGAGTTGGCAGAAGCGTTATTCGGTGGCGTGCGAGACCTCGTGCTGTCCCGAATGTGGGCTGAGTGGGATGCGGTAGATAGAGAATGATCTGGAGACAAAGTCGGTGGTGTTGCCTGTGGTATTGAGCCCTCAAAAAGTTCGGCGCGGAGCAGGGTTGAGAATGTGCGATTTGCATCCTCGGCTGGATATGAAATTGTCAGATTAATGCTCGCATCTACCAGGATGACTTTATCTCACTCTTTTGGAAATGAAGCTCTCCATGAGGGGTGCGCTTCTTTTGCTTAGATGGCGTCGCTGGGGAGCCATCTTCATGGAGCAAGCTAAAGCTAGCTTGAAGATCTTGGCCAGTCCGCGTGGGGATGAACCTAGCAATTTCATATTAGAGAAAGTCGTTGACACGAAATGATTGCTGCGAACACACCTGTCGCCATTTATCCTCTGGCGCTTTCGATGTGGACTGGCACCGGGGGTGCTTTCCCGCTGTGACCGGTGCTGCATTTCCCGGAGCAAGGCACTGTCCACGGCATCGGCATCAAAGGTATTGGCACGAACTGACTCGCTGGGTCTCCTGCTATGATGCATCTTGCGCTGGTTCGCGTTCTCCAGATGCTGGCGGTTCTCGAGGTGTCCTCGGTCGGAAGGGGGGGGAGGTGTTGCGAAGCGAGCGGGAGTCGCGGCTGCGGAGCAACTCGTTTCTGCTGCTGGTCTTTTGGTAGGAGCAGAGGCGGCAACTGCTTTCGTCAAATCGACGGGAATCGTCATGATCGCCTTGTGTATGTCGAGTTGGCAAGGGGAGTTGTGTTGGTTGCGCCGAAAGGCTGAGACCCAGGAAAGGCGGCTGGGAGAAGCGTCGGGGGGAGATGGCGGGCGGGGGGGCGGTAGCCGATCGAACAGAACCAACAACTCTACGGGCCCAGGACGTCGTCGAAGTCGTGGTATAGCCGACGATACCTGTTGTAAAGTAATGTACTGATAAAAAGTCCGGAGCAAGGGCGACTTGCTCGAACGAGGCTTCCGTCAGTCGGTGCGGTCAAACGAATCACCACCTTATCCCTGACGGTAGTGTTGAGTTCGTTGTCGTTCGCATGCTTTTCCCACTGTTCGCAAATGCTTGGGCGTCGTGTAAAAACAAAAACAAAAAATGGCTGGGGAGCAAAGCGCAATGTCGTTGAAAGAATGATAAGTTGAGAAGGAGAATAAGAAGACACAGATAACGCGAGAAAGATGCCGTTGTCGTCGTGTGGGCCGTCGGATGTCGAGTGTGTGCAGATTCAAGTGATAATCAGGTAGTCTGTGAGCAGAGATGCAGTCCAGGCGGCGGGGATCGCAGTTAGGCGGCTAGAGTGTGCGGTCCAACAGCCAAGCCAACCGGTCTCCAGTGAGCAACTCAGCTTAGGTACCTGCTAGGGAGGGTGGTGGTTGTTGTCTGGGGGCCCGTCAAGTGCTCAGTGGGAAGAAGGGTTGGCGCTGGTGGAGGTTGAGCCGGCAGAGTCGCGGCTAAGGCAGGGCGGAGCACTAGCCTCCCTAGGATCTTAGCGTCGACGGCAGAGCAACAACACGCAACAACACGCACGACGACGGTGGTCCCTCAGGGCCGCTGTCCGGGGTCGCCTTCCAGGTTTCGTCCATTCGGACGCGTTGGGCGCGACGAGGCTGGAGGAAAGGGCGTTTGGCGTCGGCGCGGCACCGCACCGCACAGGCGGGGTGAACAATAATAATGGCAGGCCTAGGCCAGGCCAGTCATGGCGAACAACAATAAACATCCCGTTGATAAGAGCTAAGACCGAACGCGGCGGGCAACTTGCTAGCAATGTCTGTATCGTTTTTCAATGAAGTTTATTGTTTTCTCCCCCATCCATCTTTGGGGGTCGCGTCCTTGACTCCCTATCTACCCAAGTAGTACCTACATAGGTAGGTTACAACAGCAGACGGTAAGGAAAGCTGCTCATGCTGTTCTGCCTGGTGACAGTACGAATGGCGATTGAATAACACCATACCCTGACTGACACCTCCCGGCGATGCGTAATCCATCCAAATTAGGTCTTAATAGCCACCTCACCAGATAGTGCAGGAGGTCTTCATGTACCCGGACTCTCTCAACATAAAACACAGGGCGACTGATGGAATATAGAGCAGCCTTTAATCACAGCCATATGCTGGATCATCTCAAGGGGTGCCCGCAGTCCAGAATAAACAAATGCAGGGTATGAATGGACTCGAGATGGATGATAGTCGCGCTGGGACAGCTGTGGTCCGACTTGTTGTGTGTTTTTGTGTATATCTCGCGCTTCTCAAGCGATGGATATTCGCGTATTCGCCGTGTCCCGACTCGACTCGCGAGGCCGCGTTGAAATTCCAACTGACGTGTGTCCTGCCTCCCTGGAAGCTGAAGGGGATAAAGGGGGGCTGGGAAAGCACCATTTAGGGCGTTGTTTGTTTTTGTCGCCCAGGTATCCATCCGTACGTAGGCATTCGAATGAAAAAACTGTTTAGCTCTGGCGGTAGATGGAACACATCAGGCCAATCAATCCCACCCATTCTCAGACATGGAAGGTTGGGCTATGGGCGCGGACCCCCGAAACATAGTAAGTACCTTGCCTACCCAGGTACCGACCTGGGTGATGAACAGCTAGCCGATACGTGCTGCATTCATTCTGCTTTCAGAGACTGAATCCTGGCGCGACTGCCAAAGTCAAGCTGTCCGGCCTCCGTGCCCTTTTTGTCAGTAACATGCCAGCGCGTGGGAACAAAGCCAAGGCTGAATGGAATCGGTCTTCGCTACTTCAGAGAGTTGTTTGTTCAAGTCAACTGCTCTGGCAACCGCGAGCGTGGCAGGCTCTATGAGTTATCAATGTATGATGATACAAGG
This sequence comes from Colletotrichum tanaceti, assembly GCA_005350895.1. Lineage (NCBI taxonomy): Eukaryota > Fungi > Ascomycota > Sordariomycetes > Glomerellales > Glomerellaceae > Colletotrichum > Colletotrichum tanaceti. The sequence goes on from PJEX01000128.1 coordinate 37,810, forward strand.
CCTTGCAAAGTGGACAACACTGGGAATAGGTAACTACAGATATCCGTACAGATAGACTAAACCCAGTCGCCAGGAGGAAGTGGCTTAGCAGGTTGTGTGCTTGCAAAAAACCAAGGTAAACGGCTACCTGGGTACCTATGAAACGTATGGCAAAAAGCGCGTCGCGAGACGCGTCTCCTCGCGTAGAGGCACGTTTTCGCGTTAAGTCCTTTCTCACACAGTTCAGTAGTCCAGAGCGTTTTGTTATTCGCACTGCATGACAGACGTTACATGCCTGAGGCAATAATCACATATGCTAAACCATGTCGACCCTTCAGCACGTGTACTATACCTCCCCAGGCATTCGAAAGGTTAGCGTAGTACCTAGGTACTGGAGAGACTTCGGGTGAGGCCATCTGTCGTAAGTATTCAAAAGATCCCCTGCGGGAGCTAAACCCCCCCCCCCCACCGCCCCCGCCCACACGAGCTGTCAAGTGTCAGCTGAAGAGTGAGATGAGCTTGGATAGAAGTTGTGTTGGACGAGACTCAATGCTGCTTGGCCACCTCCACGAGGCACAAGTTCTCATATGCCAGCTTCTCAGCATACAGTAACAAAAAATCGGCTGTTGCATTGGCATACAGCTCAATACTAGAATCCTTTCACACAACTTGTGACGTGGCACACCTCATTCATCGCCAGCGAAAGAATGCGCAAACTTTTAAAAGGCTGACATTGCTTGCTTCCTTCCCCCAATGGGACGTTGACAGTGATTCAACATTCAACTAAACAGTTATCTCCAGTACTTGGGTTTGTTCGCATGATCCTCGCCGCGAGCGTGAGCCAGGCACGAGTTCCGAATTGCCGCGTGGGAGTTTTGCAGCCTCACTGCGGTTCGTCTGTGCCGCTTGCGTCTTCAGCAGAGACCCCAGTCTCGCGCAGATCCTGTGCAGGGCATGATCTGCCGCAGTGCTAAGAGTCGCTTGCCGATGCGAGAAATGATAGCCCTACCCACCATGGACGCAACTACCTACCGGTAGGGGCCAACAAGTCGACACTTCAACGACCTAGTTTACTCTGCCATCTGCATGGGTAGCAGTGGTTCATGGTGACGGCCATTGAGATGATTTTCGCCTAGAGAAGAAACGGTCCGTTGGATACACAAAGGTGTAGCGCAGCACCAACACTGGGACCCAGACCGTGACGATTGTCGCGACGGTTCTGGACCCCTCCTCCCGGAAGAGATATAGCCGCTGAAAATCCACACCCCAGTCTTCAACTCGTATTGGATAATGATGTCGACCGACCGCCGATTCGAGCTGTTCATCGCAGCTCAGGAGATCGAAGCACGGACATCAAAGCTGGTGTTCTGGCTCTTCTGGATAGATAACCCCGGCTCATGGTTAGTGTCCCAAGCAATGAGCGAGCAACATGACGCGCAGGTTGATTCGGAAATGGCTCCTGGCCTAGCTCATTTGCCAGATGCCACTCACCAGGTTGCGAGCGCCGCCTTTAGTCCTGATCGAGAGATGGACGAGGTCCGTGTACCGGCCGTGTGGGGCCGGTACCGGATTGGCAATAGCGCTGGCTTTGTGCTTGCAGCATACAGATACTCACGCTCTTATTATCGGCGACTTTGTCGCGCTCATCGCTATTCCTGCGGACATCGTGGCATTTGGGGCGCCCTGGTACGGCGCCCGCTAGAGAGAACAAACCATGTGTTTTCGAAGCCACGACAAGCTATCCCCCAAAACCAACTCAATCCTAGGGGGTTTCTCCGTGATCAATCCCTTGTCAAGCTCGTCTCTCCCCTTGTCGACTACCATCCTCTCTTCCAGCAAAGCATGACACTTCACACGCTTGCTTATAGGACCGCAGTGAGGTTCGCGCAAACATGTAGTGTCTTGTGTTAGCCAAAACACTATTAGGAACTTCTTGTCCCTCCACACGTAGCCCAAAAGAGTCATATCCGGGTATCCCGGTATGGCTAGGACCCTACGAACCGTTGGTGGATTTGTCAACTCAATCCCAACGCCTTAGTAGGGGTCTTAGTGTCAGTGTCGTCTTTCCAGCATGCCCACGCGACTAGTCCTGACCCGTCACCAACGCCTGGGCCTACCTGTATGTCAACAAAGACTAATTGACGACCTGACTCAATTCTTTCAGTCATGAGATGTCTCTTGCACTGCCCAGAGCTATGCTCACTTCGGCTAGTTGGCGATCTCGGTACTCGGCTGCAGGTCAATTCGCAGTGGCATTTTACACATATGATATATCAACCCCTCACGGCCTACTGCAACGCAACACTGTGGGGTTTCTGCACTGTTATATTGCTGCAGCAGTCGATCATCGCCTACTCTAAGTCGAGACAGGACTTACAGGAGAGCACGGTTGAACGGGTACCTGACGCGGCGAGCCGGCCCCTCCCAGGCATACGAATCTGACATGCTTCTGGCGCTCACTCGTCTCGCCTGTCTGTAGCTAGATGGCAATTATTACTCACACACCCTCTTAGCTACCTGCGTTATCGTCTCTGCTGGGGACCCCTTTGTCACGCTCCCTGCTGTGAAGATGGCGCCGCCCTCTGTCTAGCTAGGTAGATGACGTTGTGGAAGCCAATGGTTTATGCGCCCCCATATCTAATGTTCTTTGACATTTGACGTTCCCCCGTGCCCCACGAACACCCTCAAGCAACCCCGGTATAAATTATTCTCTGTCCCCAGGACCGAAGACCATGTCTCAAACACCTGTTCCATCTCCGATTAATGACCTTGGACCACGTTCTATACTAACACTCTTCCGGCGCAGAAAGCACATGGCTCAAGTTGCTCCTGTCAACAACAACAACAACAACAACAACAACAATAGCAACAACAATAACCACCGCCGGCATAGGCACGGTGGACTCACACAGCCCCAGATGACTGGTTTTAACTCTCTCAGTATAGTGTCTCTCCACAAACAACAACAGCAACAACAGCAACAGCAAGTCATGGATGTGGACGAGGGTGGAGCTGACATCCCCGACATTCCTTTCAAGCGTCTTGCAAGCCGACTGCCTCCAGACCAGTCGTTTAACCCGTCGCGATTTCGGGAGGCCTGGGAAGACGAAGACAAGAACTGGGCCACCCACCAAAGGCCCATCAATCCCATCACCATTGCCCCCAGGCAGGACAGAAGGTAGACACCACACTCGGGCATGGAATAGCTGTCAAGAGGACCAGAAACGGCTGACAAGGTCGTTCAGTGCCGCACAGTCTCCTGAAATCTCTCACAGGGGAAGAGTCAACCCTCCTGAATCCATGCATGCCCAGCAAGAGTATACGTCGTCGAGTCCGCCGAGGAGCCCTCGAACACGGTCTTCGAGGTCCAGAGCTAACTCGACGACGTCATCGTACCAAACGAATAACACCTCACTCCCCCCTCTGCAGACCAAAGGCGCGGGCGATGACGAGATCCTCGAACCGCTAGCCGAGGAGGAGATTGAACCCGGATCCTTCGACCTTGTAGTGCCGTCATACGGCGATAACGGACAGTACTCTTTAGAGGATCGATCCGAGCTTCTTTTCTCCAAAGACCATTTGAAGGCCATTTTCAAAGACCGTATCCTCCTTCAGCGGTTCACCGACTTCCTTCACTCCGCCCGCCCCGACTCGCTGCCCCTTCTGACATACTATCTCGACTGTCTAAAGGCACTACGTGCCATCGCATATGCAAACGCAATCGCAAATGGTCTGGATACCCTGCCAGAGCATACATTTTCATCGGAAAATACCATCAACACAAGTAACAGCTCACTGGAGACGAAGGCAGAGGCAGCCTTTGATGTTCTCGTTCAGGAAGACCTTCCTGCTTATGTCACACACACGTGGATTCAGATAGTCAGCGTATCTATCAAGCGGCGCATCACAGGAACACTTCCCGTCCAACTGAGAGAAATGTCCGAAGGCTTAGCAGAGGTTTTCTGCTTGACAGACCCATCAAGGCATGACAATCCCATTGTCATGGCGTCCGAAGGTACGTACAACCTAGTTCTCAGTGATGCAAATCGAGCATCGGTTAACCTGACCGCAGAATTCCACAGAACAACACAGTATGGGATGAACTATGTCATCGGCCGCAACTGTCGTTTCCTTCAAGGTCCCAAGACAAACCCCTACAGCGTGAAACGATTACGCGAGAGGTGCCTGGCTGGCAAGGAGCATTACGAAACGTTCCTCAACTACCGCCGAGACGGCTCACCCTTCATGAACCTGCTAATGGTGGCCCCGCTATATGACAGTCGCGGCACTGTCCGCTACTTCATTGGTGCCCAGGTCGACGTCTCGGGTCTTGCCAAAGAAAGCTCTGGTCTTGAAGCACTGCAAAGCCTTGTCGTCGACAAGGAGGCTGTCACCACCGCCATCAACGGTCATAGGAACTACAAGACAGAGGAACAGAAGGACGAGTTTCAGGAGCTGAGTGAGATGTTCAACATGGCTGAGCTCGAAACAGTCCGCAGGCGGGGCGGAAACATGCACCGCGTGCCACAAGACCAGAATCAAGCGTCAACATCGACGAACTGGAACAAGCCCCGCATTCTGATTCAAGATGAATCCTCCTCTGTCCACCAGTCTAACCCTGAGGTACCACTGACGAGCGGTAGGCTCTCGGGCATCTACGAACACTACCTCCTTGTCCGCCCCTACCCCAGCCTCCGCATTCTCTTCGCCTCCCCGTCGCTCCGACTGCCGGGCATCCTCCAGTCCAACTTCATGGACCGGATAGGCGGCTCCAATCGCGTGCGCGAGGGCCTTTCGCACGCCTTCGCCGACGGCCATGGCGTCACGGCCAAAGTCCGCTGGATCAGCAAGTCCAGCAGCGAGGGTCGCGTGCGCTGGATCCACTGCACCCCCCTCCTCGGAAGCAACGGCGTCGTCGGTGTGTGGATGGTTGTCCTCGTCGACGACGAGACCGAGGCTGGCGTCAAGATCCGCAAGGAAGCGCCCCCTGTGGATGGCCGTCTGCGCAGGGCCGGCGCCCTAGGCCAACAGCCGCGTCCTTCAATCGATGACAACATGAGCCTTTCGGGCTTTGCCGCTATGAACCGGGCCCGAGATGATGTTGACGAGCCCATCGATGGTTTAGACACGGACGGGCCCGACCGCCCCGTGAGTCGTGCGAGCCGTGCGAGCCGCGCGAGCCGCGAGAGCCTGTCGAGCCGGCCGAGCCGGGGGCCGGCCAATGCGCCGCATCAGTTCGGACCTCCACGCGGCTCCGACGACCCCGATGGCGGGCCACCTCGGCCTGCGTTCACAGTAAGGCTGGGGGAAGATTGATTTCTTGGCCTTTCGGCCAAAACTGCGCGGCGTTACGGCGACTCTTCAAGATGCTGGTTAATTGCTTCCGGCCTCATGTACTTAACAGCCACCTACTGTCCGACACCTGGTCGGTAACTGACGCTTGTCGTCTATTGACATTGGCTCCATAACAAGGAAACTTTGCAAGTAGTATCATTGAAATTCGTTTCAACTTTAAACCCAAGACGAGATTACGTATCTCTCTAGTGAGGGTGATGTGTGGGATCAACAAACTGACACTACGATTGCCGATGTATTCTTTCAGAGGCTCTCTTTCGATGCATTGATCTTGATTTGACAGGTTGAGGGCTTCCACACGCCGCTGACAGTGACATGTTGCTTTCGGGCCGGGAGGTGAGGGACGCTATGCTGGTATCCGTTGTTCGTCAATATCGTGCTGCATTGGTCGGCACTGGGTGGAAAGTCGGAAATTCCCGGGTCTTACTCGCACAGCCGGATGCTCAGATCCAGCCAAACCCTAGGCGCTTCTCGACTGCTAGTGACGGTTTTTTTGGTTGATGGGACTTGCCCAACTAGCCGACGACATGGGGAAGGCTGGTGCTTCCTTTTGGACCTTATCGAGCCTTGTGCTGTGATTCATCCATGCACAATATGGAGCAAGGCGGATGTCACAATTACTAGTCAGCGTCCAGTAGTAACGTGCCCTTCTTGTTCTTTGTTTAATAGGCAAACTTTCCCAGGTGTGGGTATCGCTTGTCGCATTTCATCAGCTCGTGGAAATTCATATAGTCTAGTAAGGTTTGCGAGTGCTGGAAGCCGCCCGACCCCGGGTCTACCCAAAAGCACGCGCTTGGTTCTATGCCGCCCCAAGTCCCAACATTAGCCAACCTTTTGGGGGAAGGGGGGGATACATCATGCAAGTGATCCGCTTGTCAACTCCCGAAATAAGCTTTGTTGACAGTTCAGTAGTCCAACAGGACGTACGTGGCAGTGCTCAGACTGCCCAAACTGCTCAGGCTTGAGCAGAGCCGGCTTGCTCCAGTAGCCGGGCTCGCCAGCCATTACAAACTTCCTCGAAGCCGTTTACGACATCGCCGCACACCCCGGCACACTCACGCTTGGCCAGCCTTTCGCTCCAGTTACCCTTGTTTAGCCACCGTTCGCCCTCTTCGCGAAGCTCTTCCTCCCTCCTAACCTCGGCGACCAACTCTTTGGCGCTCTTCAGACGACGCATAGCCGTGGTCGTGGTTTGTCTGGACATGTGGAGCGTGTCTGAAAGGTAGTTGAGGCTCTGTACAAGGTCCGAGGTCAAAGTGTGGAGGGCTGTCAAAGAGTCGTAGGCTTTCGTTGTCGGGCGGGGCATCAACTCGGATAGCTCGATCAAAAGAGGCAGTATTTCGTCAATCGTATCAGAGTCTGGAGGCGCGACAAGCGGCGAGAGAAGGGGGAATGTCAGGTTATGCAGTTGACGGGTCTGGTGCGTAAGGTGGGTCGTAAGGGCCGAGTGGGCGGTGATGAGCCTGGACATGTTAGCAAGACTCTATGATGCCAGGAAATCAACATAACTATACCTCGTCGCGCTGCCTTCGACACCGGCCTGAGAGCCTAAATCCCTCAGCCCCTCTGTCACGCGATGAAAAACCCCATCCGTAGGCCCTCCATTGCTCTCTGTTCCTCGCCTCGCCAATGATTCGACAGCATCCATTTTGGCCACCAAACTGGGCAGCATGCCGGGAGAGTCGAGATCCGAGTCGGATCCGTACTCGCTGCCGTCGTACTCGCTGCCACTCCGTCGATGGCCACGTTGAGCGAGTGGCGGTGGCCCCAGGTTCAGATTCTTCGCCTTCCCACTGGATTCTCCAAGAGTCGTAACGTCGACCCCGCTGTCCCGTATTCCCTCGGCTGCGCTAGCTCGTCTCTCGGCCTCTTGAACGTTGATGTTTGGTGTTTCTTTGCCATTGCCGTTGTAGTTATCTTCTTCAAAATATTCCCCCTCGTCTCCGGAATCGGAGAACGCGTCGGCTAACTCGTCTGCAAGGTTGCCTAGGCCATTACCGTCGTCCATAGCACCGCTGGCGTACGAAATGTCTAGTGGATCTTGTGTGTTGAAGCCGCTCTGCAGAGGCGTTATGGGATCGTTGGCAGAGGACCTTGAAGTTCGTCTGCGTTGGGGGGATGAATTCATGCTGTTGTATTGATACGAGACATCCACACTGGAAGGGTTACGTGAGTGCCCCGGCGTCTGTGGCATTGTGACGGTCGGGATGCGAGTTGACGATAAGGCGGATGGCGGGTGAGGCGCGTTGCAAGTCTGATGATACCGTCTGAACGGTACTTCTAGGCAATTAAGAAAAACCCTCGTCGATAACGCTCCACAGCGTATGTGTGTTGGCAATTCCAATAGTCGAATGTGTAC
>PJEX01000128.1:45602-109042 GCA_005350895.1 Colletotrichum tanaceti
GGGGGGGGGGGGGACTCTAGGCGGAGCAAAGGCCAGCAGCACTGACTGATCCTGAAGTCGTAAAGGTGTGTTTCGTGAGCGAGCTTCAGATGGTGACTTCTTTAATAATTTTAGCAGCAGACTGCTTAATGATATGACCGACGCCCAGCGATGCAGTCAGCGTGTCCGTAATTTGGTGGGCTCTGCTTTGTTGTTTGATTTGTTGACCGATAATTACGCACTGTGATATAGTGAAGCCTCTGGCGCTTGTGCGTCACGACGGTGTGGTAGGCGGACAAGGATATTGACGATTAGCAGTCTGATTTGTTGCAGAAGAAAAGACGGTGGGAAACTCGAGATGCTCGCGCAGAGTCGTCGCCGCCGCCCTCGATACGTCCTGCGTGGTGTCGTTGTTGTTTTCCTTTGTGTTGCGTCTCGGAAATCTCCCGCTGCATCCATCCAGATGGGGGGGCCGTCTGTTACTCTCGTGGCTACGGTCCCTGCATCTGGCGATCGAAGTATCTTTCCGTGCAGCGTGCTTAGCGATAGTACCTTGCAGCCAAAGTTTCCTTGAGCCCAGGCATCACCTTATGTCAGCGAGCGGACCTTCTTATCAGCCCAGCCCGAGTTGTGGTTCGGCTCTCTTATCAGAACTGCGCGACGGAGTCGGAAGGAATGTTGCCGCGACTTACAGGGCTCCATTCGGTCATGCCCAAGTAATAACCGCTGCACAGCTTTCATCGACAAGCCGCACTGCAGACCGTTGCCCGGCCCCTCCCTTGCCGCTCCGAAAGAAACCACTCCACGACTGATCGCCGAGCCTGTCTTCGCCCTCGACAACCATGGCTACCTTTCGCCGATTCCGTCCCGATGATGTCAATAAGTTTTCCAAGTGCAATCTCGATCCTCTCACCGAGACGTACGAGCTGGCCTTTTACCTCCAGTACCATGCCAAGTGGCCCTCTATGTTCCAGGTCTGCGAGGACATGAACGGAAACATCATCGGCTACAGTATGTTTGATGTCCTATCCATGATTGACCTGCCTTGTCTGACTTAAGACTCCAGTCATGGGCAAGCTGGAATCATCGCCCGACGTCTACAAATTCTCCGAACATTACCTCCCATGGCACGCTCACATCACGGCCCTGACCGTTGCGCCGGAAGCCCGAAGACTAGGAATTGGCAAGATACTGTCCGAGCAACTGGAGGCCGCCGCCGACTCTAACGACGCCTGGTTCGTCGACCTTTTCGTCCGCACGAGCAACCACAAGGCAATCACATTCTACAAGAGCATGGGCTACAGCGTCTTCCGCGTGGTCAAGGACTATTACGGCGACCATGCTACGGACCCCACGCGCGATGGTGAAGATGCCTACGACATGAGGAAGCCGATGAAGAGGGATACGAAACTGCATCACATCAGAGACGATGGCGAGAAGCACGAGGTTGATCCGTCCGATGTTTGGTGAAAGTGTTCTCAGCATCTTATCTAGCAGTTCCTGGCTGCCCTAGTTGGCACCGGCCTCCCGTACGTGGCTCAGAGCCACGCCCCGTCGACCTGATAGACGCTCCCGCTCACGAAAGAACTCTCCGGGCCGAGCAGAAATGCAATGACGTTGCCGCACTCCTCGGCGGTTCCCTGACGTTGGAATGACGTTGGCTCGTCGAAGGCCGCATCTGATGAGCGGTTATGGAACCCCCAAGCCTTCTCCATCAGCGGTGTATATATAGCGCCGGGGGCCACGGCGTTGACGCGGACCTCGCGAGCGCCGTTCTCGTTGGCTGCCGCCCGTGTGAGGCCGATCATGCCATGCTTGCTGGCATCATATGCGCCATGTTTGGCGAACCCTGCCGTAAAATGGTTAGAAAAGGAGACTTGCATGCACCAGGCAGCAGGGGAGAGGGGAGAGGCAGCGTACCCTTGATGCCGTGGATCGAGGCTACGTTGACAATGGAGCCACCGTCCGCTATGTTTCTAAGTTCCGCCCTGAGACAGTACATGCATCCCGTTAAGTTGACGGCAATGATCTTGTGCCACTCTTCGTCCTCGAGGTCTGCGACGGCCCGAAGGCCATGGTGCTTGCCTATGATACCAGCTACGTTAGCAGCCCCATCCAGGCGGCCAAACTGGTGTACAATGCCGCCAATCCAGCCCTCAACCTCGTCTTTTTTGGAAACGTCCACCTTGGTCACGGAGAAGGGCGTCTTCTGCTCCGTGAAGTAGACCTCGGCGTCTTTCATGGCCTCCGGATCGATATCTGCAAGGCACACCGTGGCGCCCCGCTTTGCGACGATCTTCGCCGTAGCAAGACCTATCCCGCTGGCGCCGCCAGTGAAGGCGTAGACCTTGCCTTCGAGTGATGCCATGCCGTCAGTGGGTTTCTATCTTGTGAAAGGAACTATGCGCGGGATTCCAGGCAAGCGTTGTCCGGACGTTACGCGAGTATTGGTTGAGCGTAAGAAGGACCCGAGGCGCATCGTCAGCAATAAGCCTCAAATGCAGTCTAACTGGAATAGTGTCCCGCGTTTCCGACACAGGGCCGCAGCCCAATCAAATTCTATGTTCGCGGCTAATCCATCTGTGTTCGCAAACACTTGACCCGACCCGAGACGGTTGGAATCCAAAGTCCCGAAATCGCCAGTATGGGGAGAAGAATTGGTTAAGAGCAGATATGCCGTTTTCCTTAACTCGGTCACTCTAAGCGATCTGCTTCAAGATGTGCCATGGCATCTACAGTTGGCAAGACCATCACGGTTGGAGCTGGTGATTGTTATGTGCGCTACGCTGTGGTCACGCTCGAACGCCACCGAAGACTTCGCCGAAGCTTCCATCCATTCTTACTCGGGCGTTGGAGGGGGGCCACAAAGCACACTCCTCGCTACCTAGGTAGGTAGCTTAAGATAAGACACAGTCGCGATACTTCAACAGTAACAACTGGCACGAGATAGGCTCGTCTCATCTCGAAGGTTTACGAAGACCAGGTGACAGAGGGCCGGACAAGAAGCATATGTACACAGTACGGTTACCTCGAACTCTCTCGGTTTGGAGCAGCTCTCAACCCCGCACAACGCGGCCCCCACCCCACTCTCCCCGCAAAACAGAGAGGATCGTGGCGCGGCACTTGGGGTTTGATTGGCGTCGGGCGAGTCACAGTCGCGCTTCTGATTGGCCGAAAGTCCCTCGGCAAAACGGGAGCCCCAGCCTTGTGCCTCGCAGCGCACTCCACCTGACCCGCCAAATTTGACGTAGCGTTGCGCCTGTTTCAAGCCTGGGCTGTCGCTTTCTCTACCCGTGAGTCTGTGACCCGGGACGTAAGCTTCGACGCCAGGTTTCTCCAACTGTTCCCATGCCGCGGTGTTGTGGTGTGCAGAGCTCTTGGAGCTGATGCTGTAAATCAGGAGGGCCTTGTCCGAGCACTCCTCTTGCATCCTCTTTGTCTTCCTGTTCTGTGCCAAACTGCCGCAGGACCCCTTCCTGCGCCATCATTCAACCCGTCTCGCAAGGAGACGCGTGAACATCTCCCACCCTCTACTCCACACTTGATCTGTTGTCCGCATCCTAGGATCAGTTTTGTTTCTTGAGCAACTGCTCCTTACGAAGTTCCTGTCTGTTTTTAGGACTGATTCTTGGGGACACTGCCTCCACAATGCATCTCTCTTCGCTGCTGGTCGTCGCCGTGACGGCAGGCGCCTCGACTTTGACACCTCCCGTCCTTCCCTTGATAGTCCGCAACCCGTACCTCAGCACTTGGCTGGGCAATGCTCGCGATGCACCATGGGAGCACTGGCCGTACTTCTGGACGGGCTCCAGCGTAAGTACTTGCTATACATACCATGGTCCGGTTGATTCTTATGTTTTCATGCGAGCTGACAGAAGCCGCTCGTCAGGTCGGCTTCTCTATCATGGCCTCTGTGCCGGAGTCCAACAATGTGTATCCTTTGCTAGGACGGCCTCAGGACTCCTTGCACCCATCCTCCAAGTGTGTTACGGACGATCCATGCGCTGGTGAGGATTGCATACTGACATATTAACTGAAACTACAATCTGTCTTTCCCAAATTACTTGGGCGCGGCCTTTGACGCTTCGACGACGAATCTAACTTACTCAATCCCCCCGCCCTTGGGATCGTCTGGGCCTGTCAAGGTCGTGCTCTCGTTCCTCTCGCCCATCACGCCCACGTCAACATTCCGTCAGTCGATCCCTGCCGCGTATCTGACTGTCTACGTCGAGGGTTCCTTCGACATCAGCGTCTATACTGATGTGAATGGCGAGTGGGTCAGCGGCAACAGAGATAACGACATCACGTGGGAACTGAGCAAGCCAAAGGCATCTCAGGAGCAAAGCGCCGCTCTTAAGTCCTGGAAGGTGAGCAGGCAGTCGCAGCAGCTCCTCACTGAATTTGCAGACCATGCGGAATGGGGCACACTTCACTTCACTGGGCCAGCCGACGTTTACCATCAGGCGGGAACGTCGGGCGTTTTACGCCAACATTTTGCGGCAAAGGGCACCCTGAAGAACGAGGTCGATGACTCTTTCAGGAAGATCATGGACGAGGAACCGGTCTTTGCCTTTTCCAAGACCTTCCACCTGAGCAACAACACCGGTAACGGGGGACCATCAGCGGACAGTGTTCTCTTCACATTCGCTCTTGTTCAGGACCCTGTAGTTCAATTTGCAGCCGCCAGAGGATTGACCCAGATGCGGCCTCTGTGGTCCTTCTACTTCGCCACGCCCATCGAGCTTGTCCAGTATCATTACGACGACTTTTCCGCGGCTAGCTTGCTGGCCAGGAAGTACTCGGGTCAATTGGCCGTCGACGCGTTTGCCTCGGGCTCGCAGGATTACCAGGACATTGCTGCGTTGTCCGCTCGCCAGGTGCTCGGTGCGACCCAGTTCTCGGGAACCCCCGATAATCCCATCCTGTTCCTCAAGGAGATCTCTTCCAACGGAAACTTTCAGACAGTCGATGTGATCTTTCCTGCGTTCCCGTTCTTCTTGTACACGAACCCTCGGTGGCTCGCGTACTTGCTGGAACCCTTGCTCGAGCACCAACTGAGCGGACAGTACCCCAACGACTACAGCATGCATGATCTCGGGTCTCACTTCCCCAACGCTACTGGTCATCCCGAGGGCAGAGACGAGTACATGCCTGTGGAAGAGTGTGGCAACATGCTCATTATGGGTTTGGCGCTTGTCAATGCCTTCAAGTACGATACCCAGCCGGCATTTGCACACTCTGTCGAAGGTCATACGCGCCCACACGGCCCTTTCCAAAGAGAGACCAGCGGTGTCCAGCCATGGGCTTTGTCCATGGACATGTATGGTATGGACCAAATTCCGGTCGATGTAGCCACTCGGGGCTCCAAGGAGGCCGAGAAGTGGGTGTCCAGGTCCTACGAGCTCTGGACCAAATGGACAGGATACTTGGTCCGCGAATCTCTCATCCCAGCAAACCAGCTCTGCACGGACGACTTTGCCGGATGGCTCGCGAATCAGACAAACTTGGCTTTGAAGGGCATCATCGGCATCAAGGCCATGGCCGAGATCTCCAATATTCTGGGCAAAACCAGCGATTCGAAGTACTACGCAGACATTGCGACCGACTACATGGACAAATGGCAAGGCTTCGGAATTTCCAGGGACGGTACCCACGCCAAGCTGGCCTACACGTGGTACGGATCTTGGACGACCATCTATAACCTCTACGCGGACTCGCTGCTCTGCTTCCACCTGCCAGAGGAGAAGAAACCATCCACACTAGGCGGACGGATCAAGGGATGGTTTCAAAAAGCCAGAGGCGTCGAGACACGGTCAACGTTTGTCCCGGATAAGGTATACAGCATGCAGAGCAACTGGTACCACGCGGTGTTGCAGCAGTACGGGCTCCCCCTCGACAGTCGCCACCTGTATACAAAGAGCGACTGGGAGTTCTTCGCCGCCGCCGTCACAAGCAAGAAGACCAGGACGGAGATCCTTCAGAGCATTGCGACCTGGGTTAATGAGACAACGACCGGTAAGTGGGCTGAAGGAATAATCTCGCCGCAAAGGACGAAAAGCATGCTAACCCCACGTCACAGATCGGCCGTTCACAGACCTGTACGAAACAGAGGGCACTGGCGGTTGGCCTGGCCCTCACTTCATGGCTAGGCCCGTTGTTGGGGGCCACTTTGCTTTCCTAGCGCTGGAGAGGGCTTGTGGGGGCAAGGCAATCGAGGGCCTCAGCTTCTTGGACGAGCCGGGAGCGTTTGCAGAGGTGGATGTCCGCATGGCCCTTGAGGCTGAGATGTATGGCGCAGGTGCTCAGGGGTCGGAGCAACCGGCGATGGAGGAACTGTGAGGCTGTAAGCTTTGTAGCTCTTGTCAGGTGGGACCTGAAGGAGTCGAATTCCGATTTGCTGGTACTGGATTCGTGTTTATCGGGGCAAAATGCAGCTCAATACGGAATGCCGTGCATTTATATGACACATTCTAAAGAGTGTCAAGTCGAGATTTATTCCGCTACCAATAAAACGAGGATTAGGATGTCAAAATATGTACCCAAGCGTCGTGAAGGATATGCCAAAGTTCTTCTGGGCCAAACGACGTGGGCAGGTCCAAGTAAGAAGGGACGTATTGTGGAATGTAGTTGAGGAGCGTACTACTTAAGTCAATCGAGGAGCCTAACTGGTTGCTGTTGCTCTGAGTTGTCGAATAGACAGCCCTCTGAACAAGATTTGAATGCCTCTGGGATACTGCCAAACAAAAATGATTTCCTTGCTGACACAAAAAAGAAAGAAAAAAGAGCCCAGTAATACATAGCACAGAGGGAGTGGCATATGCATCCCATTTAGTAGCAGATAACAAAAAGAAACAGTGAATCTCAGGTACGGATACTCACTCTCTAGATACTCTTGTGCTAGGCTGTTTAGGCACTGTGTATAGCACGAATAGGTAGGTACCTACTGCACCTGCCTACCTACCTAGGTAGCAGAAAACGAGAGGCTTCTCATTGGCTGGAACGACAGGGAGAACGCACGGCTGCCGCCTGCGTTTCTCTCATTTCTGTCGAGGTACCAGGCTGCAGGCCTACCCCTTGTCGACGGGACGTACCTATCCATCCACCTTTTGCCCACCGTACGGAGTATCTGTACCTGCCACGCCTACCTACGTGCTACCTTACCTTGGTTGTGCTAGGTACCTAGGCATTCACTTGCAATTTTCGCCTCCCCTGTGGCCCCTGCGCGGCCGCACCCCTTGCACCAACGCGCTTCTCACCTGCAGCCAGTGAGTGCCTGTTGACCCGCCTCGGTTACTGCACTCTTAGGGAGCCAGGCTAGTTACACAAGGGGCCGCCTGCCCACATCTTCTGCCTATCTACCTACCTACCTGCCTACCTAGGTACCTAGCTAGGTACCAGGTGCCTCTGCTTCCTCGTCCCAGCAGCTGGGCCACTAGGCCTGGCACACCGATGTATTCGTGCTTACCTACTGCGCAACACCTGCACCTGCGCCCGCGCACGATAGGCAAGGCAGGCAAAGCTCTTCCTTCCTCCCTCTCCCTCGCGCCCTGACTTTTCATCGTTTCCCTCTTCCTTCACATCGCCTTTCCCTCTCCTTCCATCACTCTCCCTCCCACACCTGGCATCTCTAAGCCACATCGCTTCCTCAATTGATGCCTTTCGTCATCTAATCCCGTTGCTGACGACTGTAATACACTTCTATTTTTTCTCTCCTCTCTCTACCTCTTCCCTCCCGTCGCCTACGGATTGTTTTCCCTGTTTTCCACCCAAAGGTCTTCTTTCTCGTTGGGTCCCGATCCACTTTACGTCCTCCCTTCTGACCAATCCGCGACACAGAAGAGTCTGCGTCACCGGCAATTCGCGTCGTTGGCCAATTCTACAAAGTATCAACACTCGCCGACATCTCAACACCGCTCGTCGACTAAATCAATCATCATCATCATGGCTACCACTTCTATGGATTACGAGGCCGCCAACGGTGACCGCTACGATGGTTCGTTCTACCTCGATACAAACCGCCGCTCTCAGCACGACGAGGCACTGACAGATGTACGCGATACAGACGAGGCTCCTCGTTATGAGCGCGACAACCGCAGCGCCTCTCCCCGCCCCGCGCGTGATGACGGTGACTCTGGACGTCGCCGCTCTGCCTCCCCTTCCGGCAATGGTGACCGCGACCGCGACCGGTGAGCAACTCCCCGTTCTCGAAAGTACTGTTATTCATCCAATCCCTTGCATTTGCTGACACATCCTCTCATTTGACTCTAGCGGCGCCAAGGATGAGACCGGCTCTAGAGGTGGCGACGACGACGGTGCCATCAACCCTGGCTCCAACCTTTTCGTCACTGGCATCCATCCTCGTCTGACCGAGCAGGAGGTTACCCGCATGTTCGAGAAGTATGGTGATGTCGAGAAGTGCCAGATCATGCGCGACCCTCATACCAAGGAGTCTCGTGGCTTTGGTTTCGTCAAGATGGTCACCTCCGACCAGGCTGATGCCGCCAAGGAGGGCCTCCAGGGAGAGCAGATTGAGGGCCGTACCCTCAGCATTGAGAAGGCTCGCCGCGCTCGCCCTCGTACCCCGACTCCCGGCAAGTACTTCGGCCCTCCCAAGCGTGGTAAGTCTTTGTCCTCTTCTCTTAGTGAAACACTCACTGATGCAATATCTTTACAGAGGGACGTGGTGGTGCCGGCGGCGGCGGCGGCCGATTCAATGACCGCTACGATGATCGTCGTCGCGGTGGTTACGGTGGCGGCGGCGGCGGCTACGGTGGCGGCGGCGGTTACAGCGGTGGCCGTGATGATACCTACCGCTACCGTGGCTACGAGCGCCGCGGCGGTTATGAAGATCGTGGCGGTGGCTACGAGCGTGGCTACCGCGAGGACCGTGGCTATGATCGCAGCTACCGTGAGGAGCGTGGCGGCGGCAGCGCTGGCGGCTACGAGAGACGTGAACGTGGTGGCGACGACACCTACAGCAGCGGTGGCCGTGTTGACCGCTACGGTGGCAGCGGCGGCGGCGGACGTGAGGAGCGTGGCGACCGTTATGCTCGTGGCGGTGATGACCGTCGTGGCGGCGGCGCTGCGGGCTATGAGAGACGCGAGCGCGGCGGTGACGACACCTACACCGGCGGCGGCCGAGATGGACCTCGCTCCCGCGATGCCCCTGCTGGCGGTGCAGCCTACGCTGATGCCCCTGCCCGCTCTGAGGGCCGTGAAGCCTACGGAGGTTGGAACTCTTAATGTCTTTTCCTCGACTTGTCCATGGTGCTAACTTGTCCAGGCTCTCGCTGATTCCTACGAAACTTTCAAGTCGTTACTGCGCCCGGACATGGCGACTGACGGCTCACCCCTTTCATCTTTCATAGTGCGATCGATTACGGCGGATATCCCAAAATTTGCGTCTCATGGAGTTTTTGTGCACTACAACTAGTCTGGGATGGTACTCAAAATGGGGGTTTCGGCCTGCGTGGTTCACGGCTCCTTGGCCACAGCCTCTCATTGCCAACGGCTGCAGGCAGGATTCGGTCGCCTCCCAGTTGGCGACTGCCTCTGATTTCGGCCTTCTGCAGTTCGACGAATGTCTGGCGGTCTTATGGTAGCTTTGGCAAACAATCAACCCGGCAAAACGGCAGGCGTCGACAGGCTTTGGCCAGAGTGACAGTCGCTTCCCCTCGTGGATCAGCACTTTCGTTACTACACCACTTCGTGGGCCGGCGGTGGTCCACGATTGTTTCCCTCACGCAAACCAATTTCACCTTGTACCATTATCTATCGCGTCCTGATTCGGGTCGAGTCGAGTTTGAGACGGCTTCGCAAATCCGACATGGCTCTGACGCAAATCTCAGCATGATAAGATGTTGACCAGCAATGCAACATGAATGACAACCGCGTCCCTAAATACAACTTAACCGTAACTGTGCCGCCTGAACGCCAAGTTTCAACCTTTCCGTCGTAAATGAAAACGCCTTCTCGCCATTCTCGCCCACTGTTCTTCATCTCGTCGTCATCATTGCTCAAACTGGCGATGCGGGATTTTACAAAACGGTGGGCATGTTTCGCATCTTCGATCTGGCCGCATTAGCCGCTATGCTGTGGTTCATCTCTGGTAGGCTCGTGTAATCGCAGGAAACAAGGTACCTCACCCCAATACCTACGAGCAAGACTAATGATTTAGCAATGGGCAACTAACGATGAACTGACCATGAACTGGTAACGCGGACGGACATCTATTGTGCGTTCCCGGCAGCTGCCATCGCCAATGCATGTCCCAGTTTTAGCAGTCTTGAAGACGTGTTGAAAAACTGAATTGCGGCGTACGTCTCTTTGCCAGACCCCCTTCCCTTGTCGCCATCGTCTGTGCCGTCGCAGTCTGAATACGGGGCGGGGCCTCTGCATTCATCGGAGCGACTCATCTGTCGACTTCTTGGCAGGGTTGTTCCCTCCACGTATAAGAGTTTGCCCAAACTCGGTGTGCTTAGGGCTTTTTTCGTTGCCGGCGTTTGTCATAACACGTCGGGATGAGTCTCCGAGTTGTTATTGTCCCTGATATTGTAAGAATTCATGGCAGGATTGAAGGGAATTGCTCCCAGCTCGTCCCAACGCTTTTGATGTGTTGCGGACTGGCGCCAAATTTTAACAAACCTACACCAAAGTCTTCATTAAGGTGTTGCCCTCCCGAGTGGTGGGATTGCTATACATTCCTCGTTTCAAGCTCAGATTAAACTAGTCAAGTAGGTTCGAGACCAATATTGTCTCGCGAACAATAAAGTGAGTTCACAAGCACTGGATTTTTGTTTCCATCATCCTAACGAATGGTTGATCACGGACGATCGCCAGGTGCTTTAATATCGGTTCGGATCTCATTAATTCATACAGTCATGTTCTGTGAATCCCCTATTACCAGGTGGTCTACATACTCAGTCCCCAACTCAGTCGTCCCTTGGTGCCTGTTGTGGGCTAGGCGCTGACGCAGGCGCACCAATGAGCCAACCCACGCCGGACGTCAAGGTTCCCATTGCAGCTTCACGAAGTTGATCGCGCTTCCTCGCTCTGGGGTGATCATCGTGCGGGTCACCGTCGCCGATCGGCACCGATGCCGCCGAAGCAGGAGCCGGCGTCAGAGCCTTACCGCCGGCGGACTGCTGCAGTGTGGAAAGTGCTGCAAAGTTGCGCGAGGCGGCGCGGGCCGTGGCGCGAGACAAGTCGAATAACGACATGGGCGCGTCATCGCCAGCCTTGCTAGTGCCCGCTGACGAACGGGTCTGCCGGGGACCCACTGGCTTGTAAGATCGAGCTGCCGTCGGGACCGCATTGAAGCCGCCGGGCATGCCGGAATTGATGTCGGCAGCGGCGGCATCGAGATCGGCTTCCCGAACGGCCTCTTCCTGGAGCGCTGAGTCGAGCTGCTCTTCGCAGCGCCGAAACGTCTTGAGAATCTCCTGCAGTTGTGAAGGCGGGGCAATACGTAGGGCCGTGGCGAGACAGTCGATGCGCTGCTCCAAGTGCCGGATGTCGGGGTTCCCGCTAGCGTTACCAAGGTGTGTCGGGCGGACCGTCCGTGCCGTTCTGATATACTGCCCCGCCTGCAGCGCAGCCCGCCATGACCAGTCGTCCTCGAGCTTCGCCGCAGAAGCTGTCATCGAATGATCGACCTGGCCACTGAGCCGGTTGACGACGTACGAGTACGCCGTTTCGAAGTCGTCCTCCTTGAGAGCTGCCTCGATGCACATGGCGGTGATGCGTTTCTCCGTGGTGTTGATGTGGGCCTTCTCGTGTTCTGCAACATTAACGGCGACCCTCCTTTTGCCTCGGTCTACAAGTCCTGCGCGGACCATATTAGAGCCCACGTTCAAAAGGTCGTGGATGCGTGTGTAGCTCTTGGGGTTCTGCTCCAAGACCTTGCCGATGATGGATACGGGATCCGAATGGACGCGGAGAACAACTGGACTGAAGGGCTCGCCTTGCCTCAGCACCAGTCGGTAATCGCTGAGAGCGTGCGTTGCCTTCAGCAGAGAGTCGATTCGGCGTCGTTCTGGGAGCGAGTCGTGGATGGTTCCAGGAAATCCATTGATACTAGACTGGTCAGCCGATTTTACGGAAACCGAAGCAGTTTGGTACAAACATTTCGTCGCACTTTCTGAGGCCACCTCTTGTACGATTCGGGTTTGATGCGTTGTCATAAGCGTTCAAAGCAGCGGCAACAATGGTCTCTTGGACAGTTTGCGCTGACAGCGGCTTCTCGCCAGCATCTTCGTATAGTGATCTTGCGAGTGAGTACCCTGTATTTTGTTAGTAACGGCAGATGACGGTGAGACATTGGTGGCCGGCAACTTACTTGCACTAGACATGAGAGCCCTTAGTATCTCTGTTTCAATGACCTCCAGCTTGACACTGGCAAATAATCCCACCACCGGGTTATTCGGTGAGACGCTGATGCCCCAGTTTCGGAGCCACAGTACTTTGTTTCGTGCCTTAACCCAGAACTCATCGTCATTCTTCGGAGCCCTTTCAGCGATAGCGTGAATAAGCTTGACGACCTCGGCCTTCTGGTCTCGTTCGTCTTGGATGAACGCTAAGTCTCCAACCCGTTTAATGGTGCAGGGCAGTCCGGCTTGGGTGAGTATGAATGCGCTAAGGATCAGAGCGTGAAGTAGATGCGTCGACTTCATTGACGGGGTAGTGAGAGGGTTTGATTGGTTGAGAAGATCGTCTCGCATGAACGCCGTATTCTTGTGAGATAGGATACTGTCGCCCTCCAAGTGAGCGACTGCGGACAAAGTGTCTGCTCCCTCGCGCAAGGACAATATGTCATCCTGACCGAGAAGGTCCATGACCTTTCTCAACATTTGATGGGCGCCCTCGAGTGCTTCGATGGTAGCATCAGGTACCAAGTACGCACCAGCCATGATCGCCCGAGCGTATCGGCGGTCCATGTATTGTTGCTGCTGTTCGCTCATCCAAACAACATCATAGTCTCCAAGGTCAACATCAACTGCACCCCCCCACTGCT
Source organism: Colletotrichum tanaceti (assembly GCA_005350895.1). Classification (NCBI taxonomy): domain Eukaryota; kingdom Fungi; phylum Ascomycota; class Sordariomycetes; order Glomerellales; family Glomerellaceae; genus Colletotrichum; species Colletotrichum tanaceti. Next base: position 58,594 of record PJEX01000128.1, read on the forward strand.
CGACTGCAGCAACGGCAACTTTCCAAGAGCTGGAGCTCTGCGCAAGAAGCCATCCGAGAAAACGCTCCCAGCCTGGGCTGAATACGGTCTCCCCAGAGGAATCATCTTGCTCCACCTGTTTCCACCGGGCATCATCGTGCAGCCAAGGCACGAGCATCCCTCTCAGGTCTCTACCAATGAGGCCATAATCCTCCTGTCGTACTCCCGTCTGGGCAAGAAGAGCACCAACGGCGGCACCATCGGGGAGATTGTGGAAGTCGGCTAACGTGTATGGTATGATGTCGGCCGGGTAGTACTCATAATTCCTCCTTAGCAATGGAAGCAAAGTCGAGACCATCCAAACACGGATACCAGGAGCATATTGAAGAAAGGGGCCGAGAAGTTCGGGCAACTGGGTGAGCAAGCCGGCCTCCTCGTCGACACGGTGAGCTCGACGGAGTAGGAAAAGGGCCACCGGATCGTCTTCTGTGTCGATGGGCGCATCTTCCCAAGAAAGAGGCAGTAGGTGAAGCTTGCGAACCTTCTTTGCTGCATCCTCATCTGAGAGGTTCTCTACAACAGCATAGTCGATGTCGCTGGCTTCACGGTCGGTGTACTCGCCGCTGGAGAGCTCTTCTAGAAAGGAAACATAGTCTCTGGATTGGACCGTCTCTGGAAGGTAGGTCAGAAGTATGCGCAGTAGGACATCTTTGCGCAACACAGCCGCATGTCGGTAAGCCAGAAAGGCCAAGCTGTCAATATCGGCATGGGTGGTGAGATGAACAGCCAAAAGCACCAGCTTTGGCAGGGATGGAACGAGGCTCATCCTGCGTGGTTCCAGGACATATCAATTTGGGACCGTCGTTGATGAGAGTTTTGCTCGTTCGGCTAGGAGAGTGTTTCGCGAGTGCAGTCGGTTTCGTCAGGGCAGAACCGAGTGGGCATGTATGTGGACGTGACCCAAGTCCCCAAAAGTGCATGTTCAATTGGGGTGCGACAGGTAGCTTCGTCATAATCAAGTGGAGTGGCGCTTGGGCTCCAGGAGGTCTTAGGCGCGCGCTAGTTGAGAGGACCCCATCCGCGCGGCGCGAATCGCTATTGGAATCAGGTAGCTCTTGATAGGATGAGATTTCCTGATAGCCGCGGGCTATTCCGTTAGCTACATACAATCGCCAACGACTGTCTGGATTTCACGATTGCGTCTCCACGACCTCGACCTCAACCGACGACACCCGAGCTTCACCCACACACCAATTGGCGCTTGTACATCCAACAATGGCCTCTGGATACGGTCTTCACGGGGGTACGCTCCGATTTTTGCCGTCATTGATGCCCTACTGACCTAGTGTCGTTACTTAGGCCCGTCGCGGTGCTTCCCCTTCTGGCAGGAGCTTCTTGGCTGCTACGTCGTCAACACCACTGGCGAGGACCACTCGGAAAAAAAGAAGTGCGGCTTGGCACTGGAGGACTATTACGAGTGTTTGCACCACAAGAAGGAGGTTTGTTAAGCCCATTGAACCTTGACGAGGAAGAGGACGACCAGGCGAATGAACCACAACTCACCACTTGCTTTACAGGCTGCAAGAACGAGGGCGCTTCAGGCCGCCTACCGAAAGGCCGAGTCAGCCAGCGCACGAGACAATGCGCCGAGTGCGGGACAAATACGCAACCTGGGACTGCTCGGCAAGGAGGACGACACGAGGGCCGTGACAGGGTCGAGTTGACAGGATGAAAGCTAGGCTTATGCAGGAGGTGACATACATGTACATGTCGCGAAGCGAATAGGTAGCTGCTGCCAGCAGCGAATGCCTAACAAACAATTTCTTTCTCACGCATCAGGACCAACGGGGGTTGATGTTCCAGGTGGAGCTGACATCGAGTCGATCTTGCTCATCCGCCGCAACAATCGCCGTAAGACCCTGGAAAACGTTGGCTGTTCTATCGAGTACTCGCTCGGCCACGGATGACAAATACCCACGAAGGGTAGGAGAAGTGAGCCTGCAAAATGGAACTTCTCGGACGAGTAAGTAAATTTGAAGCATCTGAAGCAGCGGACGAAGATAGGCAGGGAATGCTATCTATAACGATATGTACCTAGTCAACTCATCCACTGCTGGCAGGATGAAGCGCCTACTTTCAAGGTACCGAAGGCGCGAACTAGGGGCTGCTCAAATCGTGCCTGCCCTCTGCGGCGAAGTTCTAGAACCAGGCCACCTCACCTTTCCCATTGCTCCGAGCGTCTTCCCTCATAGCCACCTTGTCGTCGACGGTTCAATTCTCCATGGACCCTGTTGTTCTTCGTCATCGAGAAAGCTTTTTGCACGTTCTCCTCCGAAACCGATAACCTTTTTCTCTTGCTTCTTTCCCTTGTTCGCCTACCTATATGGAATAGCCAACCGAAAAGGAAAATGCCCAGCTTCAGGGGGTTGGATGTCTCGGTGGTGCCACGCCCTGATGCCAGGGGTATCGTCGAGCTACCTCATCCAGAGTCTTCATCCATGCGTCTCCGTGGCCCTCATCCGATCAGTCCGACATCGCCGTCCACGCCCAGTTTCGCTTCAACACCAAAGAAATGCAAACCCACCACTTCGGTTTATGTTCCGTCAGTTCCAGGTGTGTCGCAATATTCATCTCTGTCCCGCCATTAACGGCCTTGTATAGCAAATGTTGACAATTAAATACATAGGAGCTCGGTTCCACCTGCGATACTCCATCAACAGGCCCCCCCCCAACGCCAGGTACCTGTTCTTCCGAATGAACATGAACGGTCGCCAGATCGTGTCTTGGGGCATGAAATCGCAAGGGTTTCAAAACCAGATTGTCAGCCACGCATTCTACGAACCCGATAGCAAGTGGCACTTTCGAGACAGTGGCGTCATCTACAAGCGCGACGGTATCGAGAAACGGTTTTTTCATTTTGCACCACACTTCGAGACTTCGGCGGCTATGGATGGTGGCCTCATTGACCTCCAGGTCTTCAGATCCAAGGGAAGAACAAGGAGAGCCCCTGAGCTCAAATACTTCCGCAGTCAGGACAAGTATGGTATCACGTAAGTCACCTAATACACTTGGCACCCCAAGCTTTTTAACCCGCCATGGATTTAGATCTCCCACGGGTGGTCTTGTTGAGCTGCCTGAAGACCTCACTTTCTACGACTGGGTGCTTATTGACCCCATCGACTCGCCGTTCGCCACATTCCGTTTCTTTTACCGTACTTGGGCAAGTCTCAAGACACTGAACATCATTTCGGGGCCTCATTACGAGGCACTCGTGGCGACATCGAACAGGCAGGATGAGCATCTGCCGACTCGACCTAAGACACCGGTCCATCCATATTGTGGCGAGGGTGATCATGGCAAAAATAGTCTGTTTGGTTTCGGCTCGCTCGACGGATCCGTTTTTGAGGACCGCGATATGACCAACGACAAGTCCAATGGAAAACGGAAGGCCGAGGGAACATTTTACCTCACAAGTCCTCCCAAGCTAGCACCGCCTCCTCCCGTCCGGACCAAGATACCACAGCCCGGAAAACTTCTGCGCGATGTTCGACAAGATTCGAATCCTATGCGGCCACTACCTGTGTTGCCAGACGTCGAACACACGTTGCGAAGGGCATCTCCCGACTCGGCGAGGGCACCTTCTGTCACTCCTTCACTTCTGCCGTACATGGAGGAGTCGAGTGGTGGGGATGAGTTCGAGATCGGAGTTGCTAGGAAAGTCATGCTGCCATCACTTTCTCAGGAGTTGGATGAGACTCTTTCGCGCCCTCTGCCCACACCGCCTCAAGCACAGCTGTCATCGTCTGACTACGATGCGACCCCTCCATCCACCAGCGGCATATATACATACAAACGTGTTGGACGACATGAGTACATCGCGGCAGTTTCGGCGGCGGAAGCGACCGCAGAGAGCTTTGGGAACATGGGCATTTCAGAAGGGGAGTGGCTCAAGCGAAGCCCGTCACCGCTACGACGGAAACAGGGCAGCTTGGATCTCCATAAAAGAGGCGGCCGAATGATCGACGAGCAGCCGCAACAGTCACCGCTCAGGCACCAAGCAACGAATTTTATATGAGAGGGTTGGAAATCGTGAGGTAGCGGACAAGGGTGCGGCTCCTAGCACCCGTTGTATGGCATGCTGCGTCACGTGGAGAAACTTCCAACTTCTTCGCCGTTAGCCCTTCCTAGTCTATCAAGCGTCCTGATTGATTTAATTTGATACACCCAGACATACCCTTGTGATTTCTGTCTTCAGTGTTCAGATAGTCCATAAACAGCGCCGGCACAAAATCCTGCCCTTCTTGACCCCGTGTTGCATGTCGTGCCTGGAATTCGAGGAAGAGAAGTTGGTGAAGAGTGTGTTGACTGAACCAGCAGGGAAGAAGAACATAAAACAATCAAGAGACAACCAGAGAGAAGATGGGTTGAATTAGTCTACCTCTGTCCTTTAACTCCTAATATGACGGACTCAGTAGATTAATCATGGTCTTACCTCGAAGGACAGCCGGTAAGCTTGGGAATCTAAAGATGTAGTACTCTGTATTTTGGCAAGATTGGTTTCTTGGAGCTTGTGGGTGTTCGGCCTCAAAAGATTCGAGTTAATCTTGATGCTGTCATAGACAGCATCTTGTTATTTAGCCTCGCTCTCGGGTGCTTCTATTAACTAGCCTCTTATATGTATCGACTGAGGATTAATCCATAAGTGTACCATGTTATCCAATGAATCACCACCACTTCTCGCAAAAAATCTGCTCAGGCTTCAAGCCCAACCCAGCTGGAGATGTGAGCTTTTCAACAAACTCGTCCGTCATGGATGGCACGCCGCACACATACACAATGGCGGACCCGTGTACCTCCTTCGGTCCCAAAGCCTCCGCTACATCTTCCAATGCCATACGGCGCCTGATGATCGGCATTTCTACTCCGTTACACAGCAGCTCCCTAGATACGGACCCGGAAGTAACCTGTGGTGAGCTAGTAAGAAAGAGCCTCAGCTGGCCCGAAACCATCCCTTGCCCATATGCAGCCGCCAAGCGCTCCAGAAAGAGAATCTTCCCTGAGTCTAAACCCTCGGCCGGTGTCTTTGTCGAATACAAAAACTGCACGTCGTAGGGACATTCACCTAAATCAGCAAGGTGACTGAGGATGCTCATGAGCGGATTGATCCCCAAGCCGCCTGCGATGAAGACCACTCGGCGCAGGGAGACGAGGTCGGTGTTTTGTGGCGGCCACACCAAAGACCCGCCGACTCGGACGTGAAGCTGCGCCGATTCTTCCTCAGTACTGTGGGCACAGCCGCCGTGGTCACTTTGGTCACTGGGCTGCTCCCAGAGCCAAGCGGCCGGCGGATTTGACGGCGACTTTTGCACTGCGAGTTCGAGGTACGCCGAGGATGGGAGGGAGGCCTTGGAGGGTGGACTGGTGATCGTGAAGCCGCCTGGCTTGGTGACGCCCGGGACGAAGGTATCAAGCCATTGGCCTGGGAGAAACTTTTCGGGTGAGTTACTTTGATGTAGCTAACTTTGGGGCGGAGGGTGTTGGGATCTGATTTCACGTCGAGTACCGTGGTTGAAAAGTAGGGCGGGGCGGTCAGGCGTTACCTTGATGCTGGATCCCGCACGTATCCCCAGCCGAAACAGCCGAATGCCTTGGTTTACTTGGTCAACACGGCTGACGGTGACAGTGTGTAATGACTATAGCACCAGTCAGAGATCTCTGCAGCCCCCCCAGCCCTTCAAGTTTCGTGTGGTGTTCAACGTACTAGATGTCTTGGCTCAGCTGCTGTGCGCTCCAGATGCGACTCTCTGCAATGCGCAGGATTCATCTTCACTGGCGGCGATGTGAACCTGCGAACGTGGTGCCGAAGTCTAACTAGAAAGAAGGCTGATTGCATTGGATATTCTCTACAACAACAAAATCATCCCAAGGACTCTGTTCCGATAAAGCGATAGTCGGCCCTCGCTTGAGTGGATGATGTACTTATGTATCAAACCAGAGGTTGAAAAAGTTGGGGGAAGAAAGTGTCAATACCCCACACCAAACCGATTTAGGAGACATTGAATGTCGTTTCACTCGACCATCGGCGGAAAAAGAACCATCGTAGAATTAATTGTATGAAGTCTTCAAACATGGTGTGTTCATTGCACGCGACTTTTGGTCCTTGCAGATTTGTCTATCTTGACCACGCTTGCCTTGCCGTGTTAACTATGCAAATAAGCCTAGGCCATGCGCACTACTCATGCCATCCTCGACATCGATTTGTCAGTCTAAGACGGCTCAGTCCAATTTACTTGGTCCATCACTTCTCCAGCGGCCGGATGGACATATCCGATTCTCAGACGTAACCTTAGCGGCTGTAAATATATTAGCTATCGGATCAACCTCGAATCGGGAACCGGGCACAGCCTTACTCCCTTGGCCCCAGAAACAATCATTTTCTGGATGGCTTCGGTACCAGGTCCGACATCCGTGCTGGAAATGGCCATGAGTTGAAGCTTCTGCGTCTTGGGGACAGCCGCCTGCATCCCCACGTTCGAGAGAGGAACGGGTCCAGCGTTCTTGAACCGACCAATGACCTGAATCAAGCCCTCGGCATTACGTTGAATCTGGAAGCTGAGGTTCAGGCCGTTGTTGTCGTAGACGGGTAGACCTGCGGGCGCCTGTGGAGCGGCCTGTGACTGAGGTGGAGGAGTTGTCATAGCGGACATGGACGACATCAAATCCAGGTTGGAGCCGCCCATTGCCGGGGTTGAAGAAGCCATTGATTGAGCAGGGCCTTGTGAGAATAGGTCCATGATCGAAGCCGTGTTGGACTGCTGAGGAGCTGGGGACGTCGAGGTAGGAGGCGGTGAGGAGGCGCCACCGAGAATGTCTGCCAGAAGATCGGTATTAGATGCTCCACCGGCGGCCGGTGTGGTTGTCGTCGGAGTGTCCATGAGATCAAAAAGCAGGTCCTGCTCAGTAGGCTTGATTACCCTGGATTTCCTGTTGGCAGCCTTGGCCTTCTTGGTCGAAGTTGCTGCGCCCAGCACACGAGACTCTTCCTTGATTTGAGGAGGCGGCATCTTCTCGAGCACACCGATGCGAATCTGGTCGTAAGAAAACAGATTGCTGTATTCGACCGCTCTCTGCTGAACCTCAACATCCAGGCTCGTTTGATGAACCTGAAGGAGCCGGCGGATCCGGTCGAGTTGTGCGGAATCCGTCAGCCTCGTCGTCAGCTTGACGAGCGCCGTAACGATATACTCAGTCGAAACCTGGGTGGCGTGGTTGCTGTTGAGAATGGTCGTAAACAAGTCAATGAGCTCGTGCTCCTTGACCTCTCGTACAAGCTCCTCTTCTTCATACTGACCACCCCTCAGAAGAGCGTCTCCGTACTCGCCGATACACCAGGCTCCGGCTTGTGTCAGACTCTCTTGCGTGATGTCCTTCTTCAAGTTAATGTATAGCTTCTGAACCGCGTATGTCTGCAGTTCAGGAGTGGTGGCGACTAGCCGGATAAAAGAAGACATGATAGGCTCCTTGACGTAGTTGCCAGCGAGCGTAAGAACCCGTAGCATCGTGTCGACGTGCCACCGCTTATTGGGCGCAAACTTGTCGGCAGCAATACCTATCTGGCTTGTCATCGTCGGCTTAAACTCGTTGTCGGCGACTTCCAAGAACGCAAGAAGTTCTCGGATGAGTACTCGCACGTTGCTCTCGTTAATGAGTGTGAAGCTGAGTTCAAGTGCACGCCTCCTAATACTGATATCCGGATCCCTTAAGCATTCCAAGATGGTGTTGCGGTGTCTCTGCACAGCGTTCGGCTCGATAGCAACCACTTTGATTAGGGTGTTGAGAGCGACATAGCGAATGTTGTTGTCGCGGTTGGACAAGAACTTGCCCAGGATGTTGACACCAAGCACACGGAGACCGGAATCCGCCTCGATGTCGAGAATCGTAAGGACAGCTTCGTACAAGATGGAGTTTCCGACATTCTTGGATGAGTCTGTGTTCGTCGCAACTTGTGCCAAGATGTCGTTAATCTGCTCGCTGACTCGAGCGTCGCCCATTGCCAAAACTCTCAGGAGGCGGAGGATTTTGACTTGCACAAATGGATCGCTAATGCCCGTGACATCGTGCTCGGGAGCGTAGCCAGAGGTTGCAAGCGCCTTCAAAGTCTTGACTAGATTCGGCACAAACGCCTTGAACTTTTCAACAACACCTTCCTCTCCACCTTCCTCCTCGTCGGCCTCGCACAAGCTAGTGGCCAGCGTCAGGCCACACAGCTGAACGCCGTGATTGCGGTCAGCCAAAAGGTTACTGACCTTGTCGACAAAGTGCTCGTGCAGGTCCGGAACTTTGCGACATATCCTCATAGCACACAGGGCGGCCTTTCTCCGGATATAAGGGTTCGACGTGTTGATGCAGGACTCGACTTGCTGAAATAGGTCTCGGGACATTTCGATGGAGGCAATATTACCTAGAGTACAGAGGGCCAGACCGACGACATACTGGTTCGAGTGGGCAAGGTCGCTACTACGTATTAGCGTTGTTGGCGCAAGGTAGGACGTGTCATCCTCTCTTACTTCTGTAGCGAGTTGGTCACAAGCGTCAGAACCTCCTGATTCTCGTCAAGCAGTAAACTTGTGGCTAGATGTCCAAGGCGCTTGTCGGCGAACCGGGGCGAGGCCAGGAGCTTCAGGCATTCGATCTGTCCGAAATGTGTTCTCTCACCAAGGGTGAAGAGATAGAGTAGCTTGGCAACGTTGTTGCGTCTGTTGAGTTTGCCTGTTAGCCATATGCCGCAATAGGTGCCTTTACAGTCTCTATTCGTCGTCGCACCTCACGCTGTGGTCTCCGCTCTCTTCTCTGAAGCTTGCCCGGATCGAAGCGCTCTCCTTCTGAATGACGGCCCGTTCGTCGGCGATGGTCTTGGCGGCACGAACATTGCGGATGAATTGCTTCACTGGAGTGTCACTCGGGTCAGCTCCAGTCCAGTGATACAGCACAGCAGAGGGGCAGGGGTTCTCGCACAAGAACTCATGTTGGGCAATAGGGGGCGGCCCACGTAGGGCCTTGAGCAAGCTGCTGGGGCCTAGGAAGGAGGTTCACGCGGGTGCTGTTAGGTCGTCAGGAGATCTCGAGGTTGCGAGTCGCGAAATGTCGAAGAAGGCCGAGGGTCGTGTGGCAGCAGGCTTGCGGGCGGTCGACGAATATACCAGATGGACGGGGGGCAAGGATGTCAATTCCGGGCTGGGCAGTGAGCACTCATCAGTGCTGCTGAAAGGTCTACGTCCAGCCTGGCAGCAGGTGCCAGTGCCGTTGCTTCTGCGGGGCCAAAACAGACTGCGGCGGCCCAAAATTTCAGGCGCAAATTGTTACGGTCTTACACACATCATGGGAAACAGGACTTTTTAGAGGTCCCTTTAGCCATTGTTAGTTACGAATAAATGCATGCCCCATGTCTTACTTAGGTACCTGCTTCACGTATAGGCTCGCTTCTTATCGTGGTTGAGATGCACTTAGTCAATTCAACCACTTTCAATGCAGCCAAGCTGAAGAAACAAGGCTCTGCCAACATAACGAGATGGGACCTCGTAAAACCAGGCATACTCGAACGATACCACCATGTATAACTCTTTCATTTGATAACATAGGCCAGATGGCTGTTCGAATTGCGACGTCGTCCAGTCCTGTGATGTCTGGAGATGTAAATCACTGGCGTATTACCGCGGATGCCTCCACCGACACTTTCATCTAGTAGCCCCCCATGTACCGTGAACGAACGACCTACGGCTCACCTCCGAAACAAACTGGTAGAGGAAACCTACTGTTGTCCGGGAACCGAAATGGTAGATCGGGGCTATGCCTGCAGCCCTGCCAAGCTAGGTCGCTCTGCCGCTGCCGCAGCTTTGTTGTCCTACAGGTCCTATGCTATGTCCTCATTTGCAAGACGAGGATTTATACCAGTTAAAAAGCAAAGCTGACCTGCTAACCTTCTTGGTTCGTGATACTAGCCGAGCCAGACAAGACCCAAAGTTCATTTCTTACCGTGGGAGGATGCCTTATCATCATCTGTTCGTGACGACCGCAGCAGCCCCGAGACCATCGCCCACAAACAGACAGCCTCATCCCAAAAAACAACAAACTACCTCAAAGGGCCTCATATCACTGAGAAGAGCCGCGTTAAGTGCTAATTGACTTTTGCATTCATCGCCCTAGAGGATATCCCCTTCTAAGCGTAACTCCCGTCTCATTCAAGTATGTCTTTTGTGTCGGTGTAAGAGATGTGTGTTCGTAAAAAAGCATCGTGATAGAGCGGGGACGGAACAGGCAAGCGTGCTGGCAGTGTGATGTGAGCACTGAGTCCCCCATCCATCCGAACTTCGAACTCGTCCTTTCGCCGGATATTCTCGTATGGGAATTCCCAAAGTCCAAAAATGAAAGGATATCGTCTAACCAGCCCAGACCTGGTGAAACCTGCCCGCGCCTTTTCTCGCAAAGAAACCAGTGCTGCGCGGTCAAAACCAGATAGCCTCGACTAACAGCCGCTCGACCAGCTTGACACCTTACTTCTGCATCATGAGTTGGACGAACTCATTGTCTTCCATCGTTAATTAGCAAGGAGAATAACGGAGACAGAGAGGCATGGGATGGAATTCTTACAGTCAATCCGTCCATCGCCGTCCTGATCAGCCTCGCGGATCATCTCATCAACCTCGTCATCGGTAAGCTTCTCGCCGATCGAGGTCATGACGTGACGCAGCTCAGCGGCGGAGATGAAGCCGTTGTTGTCGCGATCGAAGACCTATTCCGAGTCAGCATGGTGCACATCGGCCGTTGCGCTAGCCTTCTCACCTTGAAGGCCTCACGGATCTCCTCTTCAGAGTCGGTGTCCTTCATCTTGCGAGCCATCATAGTAAGGAACTCTGCGCATGTTGCAAATCAGCAAACTGCGGTCTACAGATATTGGAACACGGCTTCAACGCACCAGGGAAATCGATGGTTCCGTTGTTGTCGGCGTCAACCTCGTTAATCATGTCCTGGAGCTCCGATTCGGAGGGATTCTGTCCCAGAGACCGCATAACAGTGCCAAGCTCTTTCGTCGTGATTTGACCTGTCCACCTTCTTAGCTCTCATGTCTGCCGTACTAGTGTGATGCTCGTATCGAAGAGGTCGCTGGGTTTGCTAGAGCAAGCACGCGGCGTCTAGGGAGAGTTGAGGGAAAGGGAGTAAATAGGACACTAACCATCGCCGTCCTTGTCCTACGATGTGTTAGCAAGAGGTAACAACGGTCGCCAGGGCATTCGATAAAAGGCGACAGCATGGATAAGCTGGCTTACAAAGAGGGAGAAGGCCTCCTTGAACTCGGAGACTTGCTCTTCGGTGAGGGAGTCGGCCTAGATGGACCGCAGCCGCGTCAGCTTAGGTTTAGGAAAGTGAGAGTCAACCCCTCAGCCGCGGGGTCACCTCCTGAATGTGACAGGAGTGCGGAGGGAGACTGGAGCTGAAGATAGGGGCAACCGACCATGGTGAGCGTGAGTGAGAGAGTGTGTGTGGTGTTTTCGAGTTGTCTTGGCTTCAGAAATTGTCTGCGACGAATGGAGATGGGTTGAGGTCGGAGAATATTGGCAGGTGTTCGCACGTCTTGGCCAGATGACTGAATGTCTCTGGGGGTCGAGCTTTTCTTTAGTGTGCAGCCCTGGGGAGGAATGGGGCAGACGAGGGGGTATGTTGGGCGATAGGGGGGCCGCGGGCGTTCAAGGCTGCAAGATGACAGGCTGGGCCGACATACCTAGTAGGTATGGAGGGGAATTGCAGCACCGCGGATAGCGACAACTGAACCACTGAGCAGATTGGAACAAGTGCCTACTCCAGGGTGGCACACAGTAGGTATTAAATCGTACGGTACTCTGTAACCAGCTTCACCTTATATTGGAACGGACCTTTCCAATTGCCTCTGTCTGAGCAGAGCTCTGCTCTATCAATCGATGGTGGTTAATGTGCCGGATATGCCAGGTGGCGGGTTATCCTAATAAAAAAGATGCTGACATAATAGAAACTTACAGTTTGTACACTATCTCTTGCACGGCTTTTGGTCTGGTACTAAGAGTACAGTGTCAATAGTTGTCAGCACGGCTGTTAAGTCCCTAAGTCTGCACTCTTAGTACCTACAATATTGGTCAGTGGGACCAAGGTACCTAAGTTGCTAAGGTACCTACCTACCTAAGCACGGATTGGTAGTCTCGACGGTACGGGCCCGGTCCACACGCGGCTCAATCCGCAGACGATGGAAAGGGTCGGCCTGACGCAATGGCAACCCGTCCCCAAGGTTCCCCAATGGCGTTCAATTCATCAACGTGTTGTTAATGCACTCTTTGTGGGCGCATGCTCGGCCTTCCACGAATCTTACCTTGACTCGAAATCCAGTTATCCGAATTGCTTGCCTCCGACACAGACCAACCAGATACAATACTACGCTGCGCCGCTCCCTTCGTACTTACCTTAGGTAGGTAGGTACCTGCCTACCCCAGGGATACTGCCTAACTACCTACCTACTGTGGTAGCTTCGATGGGGGCCTAGAGCTGAAGCTCGCCTCTTTTTGGACAGCTAATTCAACCCGCCCTTGACACAAACTTACCTAGGTAATCTGGCATCTGACGTACCTTTTTTGACGAACATCCCGACCTCGCTCTAATACCCACGTAATTGCTTCTCTACTGTCCTACGCCAATTGTGTCCTGCTCTGCACTATCCACCTTTCGTTCATGACGACGACCCTGAGCAGCCCGCGCAGCGAGCGACAAAGGAACCCAGGCTGAGGAGCGCCATCGCGGCCGGCTCTGGCGTCCGCCATGTGGCGAGATCGCACGAACCTGTACGTTGCCGTCCTCCGTTGCCCTCTCCCACGCTTCTCATTGCGAACCTCATTTTTGATCACAACTCTCCTACAGTTATATTTCCTATCGGCAGTCATACGCGCACCATCCGACGAAACGGACGAAGTACAGTGGTGTCGCCGGTGGGAATAGCTTCGGTGATGCCTTTCCAGGCAACAGCAGTTATGCCAGCGGCAATGATGACACGCGTGGCCTCCTCTCCGCCGGCGCATTTGAGGACGATGGAGACGCCGTCATAGAAATGGACCTCCTCCCCCCGCGCTGGGCGGACATATCCGACGAGATTACCGACTTGCTCGCCGACATAGCCAGCAAGAGCCAGGCGCTCGAGCGCTTGCACCAAAAGCATGTGCTGCCTGGTTTCAACGACGAGGACGCAAAAAAGGCGGAGGAGCGCGAGATCGAGACCCTCACCCAACAGATCACAAAGGGCTTCCACGACTGCCATCGCTGTATCCAACGGGTCGAGCAGATGGTAAGGGAGTCCAAGCACGCGGGAACGATCACCGGTGCGGAGGAGACCATGGCCAAGAACATACAGATATCACTAGCCTCAAGGGTACAAGACTCAAGCGCGCTCTTTAGAAAGAAGCAGAGCGCATACTTGAAGAGTAAGCACTCAACCTCACCCGTGATCTTACATGTTAGGCTAACGGCGGACAGAATTGCGCGGGATGAGCGGTCTCAGCAGCGGCGTAGGCGTGCCGGGCGATCGGGGATTAACACCGCAACCTTCGAGCTCGTATATGGACCCGTCGATGCTCGAGTCCGACGCCGACAGGTCCTTCTCACAGTCCACGATCCAGGTGACGCAGCAGAAGCTCCTGCAATCCAACGACGCGGCCATTATCCAACGCGAGAGGGAGATCGAGGACATTGCACAGGGCATTATTGAACTTGCCGACATATTTCGCGACTTGCAAAATATGGTCATTGATCAGGGTACCATGCTGGACCGGATAGACTACAACGTTGAGCGCATGGCCACCGATGTTAAGGGCGCCGAGAAGGAGCTCGTTGTCGCCGCTGGGTACCAGAAGAAGACGACCAAGCGGAAGATCATCCTCCTCCTGATCCTAATTATAGCGGGTATGATCATTCTGCTTGTCATCAAGCCGAAGAAGCATGGGGGCGATGAGTAGGATAGGCCAGGCCACAGGTGATGCTAAGCGCGTCCAGACGACGCAAAATGCCTCCGGTGAGAGACAAGAAGTGTAAATAAAGTGTATGAATTCTTTCTCATGTTTAGAGTAGTTTCGAGCGAATTTAATGACCCTCGTCGACTCGCAATGATTATGGCATCATCGCGTGCATTGTCTACGGTATGTATGGTATTACTGATGATGTGACACTCCTTGCGGCATACTTGCCATGTTCTTTCCGGGGTATAGGTCCTCCATTAGATCCCGCGATTTGGCAGTACTGGGCAGCAAATCACGCCCGGCTGCTCTGTTAACCAGTTCGATCAAGTTTTTCAGCGGCGGCAGGTCAGCCTTCCTACGAGATGCTCCCTTTCTCTGGGGTAGATAGGCTCGAGCTAGGCATCTCACAACCTGATCTTGAACGACGGCTGCCCGAAAGGGAATACCTCTTCCATTGAGAATAGCCAGAAACCGTACACCTCGTGCGACTGAGTATTCGGACGCGGCTGCCATGTTGTTGGGAGGAGGACCCCAACTGCTGCAGGATTTGGAGAAGCCTGCCTTGAACCCCCATCGAACGATTGCGGCGTGCAAAGCGGCATTATCGAAGATCCGGCGCACCGGGTGATGTTCGTGGGCGATGGGCAGGTCAGCTGGCACAAGAACATCATTGGTCGAGCCATCCAGACCCAACGGCGGCGCATCTAGGTGATGAACTGGCAATAGCCCGCCCTCTGAAGTACAGAGCTTCTCGTAGGCGTCGATGATGCCGATACACAGTTCTTCCAACTCGCCGATGCGGCCAAACTTCCCAAGGCTAAAGATGATCTTTTGCCAATAATGTGAGTGAACCGGCTTTTTGAGCAGCGTCAAACGCGTAAGATAAGCAATGGCCGTGTTCAAAGCCTCTTGGTTGACGGCTGTGGTCTTCGGATTCCACGGCAGAATGTCAAGGAGGCTCGAGCAGATGTGTTGAACCGTCGACATGGACACGTCAATGTTCATGGTCCGCATGTCGTCCAGCAAGGCCAAAGCCTGCTTGCTCTGACCATACTTGACACTTTCCTGCAGTAAAAGATTCGACGTCAAGTAGACCGACTCTTCGACTATGGCTGGTTGGATTGCGACCAGAAGCCGATGCGTCTTCCAGGCCCCATCTTTTAAGGCTTTATCACGGATGCTCGCCAGCATTAGGGGGTCGTCAAAAACGTCAGGGTGAATGTCTGTATGCAGCAGCTCATGCAGTAGTTCGTTGTTCTCGTTCTCGGCAAACCGCTTCAGAACCTGCGAGTATGCGGAATGGCCAATATCGATGTTAATTTTCAGCAACTGCTCAATTCGAGCCACGACTCGGTGTGCGATAGGCTCGCGCAAAGCAATCGACTGCAACGACAGAGGACCGATTTGGCGCACGCCCAGCGCATGGACAGCGTGGATTGCAAAATCGAGAGGTACCCAAGAACTTGCAAACCAACGTGCACCCAGCGTATCACTGTGTCGCCTCCCTGGGGAATCGCTATCGTCGCAATGCGTGTGCTGCTTCATAGCATCCCAAAGAGAGTCGTGGTGGACATCCCAATACGCCGGTGAGTTCAAGCCCACGATCATCTGCTCCTCAAGCTCGAGAGTGATGGTTGGATAGTATCGAGCGAGGTACTTCAAGTACGGCTGGGACTCGGCTGTTGGCTGAGGCAGGTCGTGGTGGGTTATGAACAGATCGCGCCATCCGTTGCAGTGTTGAGAAAGGCCATTGCGATAGAGAAGGGGGATAAGCTCATCGTACGAGCTGTGGTGGAGAGACGCGACGTAGAGCGCTTGCAGCGTCTGCTGCATTTCGGCCCCAGGAGCAATGGCAAACTCCTGTAGCAAGGCGCCGAATCGTTCTGGCCCAGGGTCGAAGTTCGGCATCAACCGCAGATGCCACTGCATTGCTCTGAGGTACTGGCCATTGCGCAGACAGTACGATATCGTCTTCGAGTAAAGTGAGGGCCACTGCGCAGAGTGAGCACGAAGTAACCATTCTGAAAACAGCACAACATCCTTCAAACTGTCCTCATCATGGAGAACAGCTTCTAGGATGGCACTCCAGAACAACTCGGCTTCTTCGCTTATCACATCGCGAAGTGACCTGAGCTTCTTCACGGCCCCCCAAATGAGCAACACGCCGTCCCGTCCATGCTCTCTCTTCGCGGTAACGAGATGACTGAGCCAGAGCGACGCATTATTCTCGTTCTCAAGTTTGTCCGCCGATCCAAGGTCAGACTCACACAGCGGCCATACATTTGTTGATGAGTCGGTTCGAATGTCGAGACTTGGTCCCCACCATTTTTTCAAAATCTGCACTTTTGGGAGGTGATCAGATGTGGGCCGTTTCTTCGGGCTGTGGTTGTCTGGGAGTCTCTGCGCGTCGTCTGCTCTGAATACCGTCTTGCTCGGAACCGTAGGGCCGGCTACAGGATGTGGAAAAGGCGGCCTCGATCGCGGGCGACTGCCTATGAGGGATTCGGTGCTGGAGTTTCGGGCTCCCACGCAAAATCTGTTGAGCCTTCTGCGAGGAGTCTTTGGTAGAGAAGGGGTCGTTCGTCGAATAGGATCGAGTCCTTGACGTGATTGCCACCGTCCAAGGTGTGCTCTATTCAAGTGACAGAGGCATTGCGAGGCCAGTGGCATTGCCTCGCGTAAAAAAACAATAAGGCAGATTTATTTTGAGGCGAGGCTTCAAGCATAGCAGCCGGCACGTCTAACGAAACATAGAGTCGAGTGCAGGCTGCATAGCGAGGTCGAGGCTGCAGGTGGAAGCTGTGTGATGACAAAAAATTCAGTCTAGGTAGCCTCTGGCCACAAGGTTACTAAGCAGCTCCATCCGTTAATTGAATTGAGCTCGCTCGGCGCTATTCGTCGGCACGCGGCTAGAAAGCGGATCGGCTTAGTCATTGTCTGCTTCGGCCCACCAATCCAAGGCATCCTATCTTCCTGATTATCCCGTCTGTCCTCCAACGTCGTCACTCGAGAAAGCCTTCAAAGCCGCAAACCACCTCAACGCCCGAGCATACTGCAATCGAACCGATCAAAATGGGGTATGTAACCTTTTTCACTATGAGAAACTCGGTCACAACTACATGAGCGCGATCGTTGCCATTGGCTGCCCATGTGGAGGCCAGCAATAAATATTGTACGAGGGCATTTCTGACGTCCGCACAGTCTCGTCGACGCGAAGAACAAGGTCCCGGAGCTCCAGAAGTTCTACCAGACCGCCTACAAGGAGCACACCCGTGTCTGGAAGATCGTATGTCGAGCTTTTGCGATACTGCGCAAATAGCACAAGCGCCGACAGATGGAGGCTGACTCAAGATCGTAGAACCCTCGCAGCCGTCTCTACATGACCCCCTACGTTATCCTCCTGTGGGGAAGCATCGGCGGTATGTCATAATCCTTCAGCAAACCTGGTTGAGCCGATTGCTTACAATCAGCAGCTTCTTTCTACGGTGCCGGCCGCAAGGTTCTTGGCTACAACACCTACTTCGGCAAGAACTAGACGCTGTCCGCGATGTATTTCACGCGATAGAGCGAGGGGCTCGGGGTCGGACTGTATGATTCGTAGGGCGACCAATAGACCGAATTGGCCTTAGACTGGCCTTGCTTTTGTTGCCCACATTCCTGTTCTTGGCGAGGTAGGGACACATGATGGCGTCTCGATCGTGAATGCATCTTAACCATGCCCGCCAGGATTACCAAATGGCAATCTTTCCCTGCCTCTTTCTTTTTGACAGAAGAGGTCACCTAGAATACAACTGCGCACTGTCGCCGCAAACCAAACCAATGTATTGGTGCTTGCGTGGCAGCCGGCGCTTTCATCCGGAAATTGCCGCTCATGTCATCCATACGTCCCTTGACGACTAATAACCGCTCGCTCCTGGCGCCTTCTCGTCCTTCTTCAGGCTAACCAAGAGCTCACGGAAGCGTTCCTTGCCAGAACCAGAGGCACCACCTTTGGCGCCCTTTCCGCTAACGTCGACCAGCTTCGCGATTCTCTCCCAGCTTGTACCACCAGAGACGGTATCCTCACGACTAGCCAGGAACTGCTCTGCCTCTTTGCGCGTCTGGGAAATGCCCTTCTCCTTCTTGGCATTGTAATTGTTGTAAAAGTCGTCGATGTTCTCTCGGGCCTCCTTGATGGTCTCCTCGCGTTGGGCGGCGAACTGCTGCGCCCGCTTTTCGTTCTGTGCATCCCTCTTCTCACGCCACTCGCGGATCACCGCGGGCTCCTCCTCTACCTCGACGTAGGTGTTGTAGCCGGAGTTGTAATTGACGCTGGACGCGGTGATGCCGGCGCCTGGGATAGCACCGGGAGTGAAGTCCTGTTCACGGAGTTGTTAGATCAAATGTGTACCGAGATCGTCGGAAGACAAACCTCGTTCTGGTTGGCGAGGTCAGGGAACTGCGACTCGAACGTGGACTCTTCGCTAATGACGTTGCCGCTGCCTCCGCCACCTAGAAGATCGTCGTCGCCGGCGTCGAAGGCAGCAGAGTCGCCAGCTGTAGCGAATTGGTTCGCATCTTCGCCAAGAAGGGCCTTCTCGCGAGCAAGGAAGTCGTCGGCAGAGGGTGAGGCGCCCGAGTCCTTAATGTCGGTTTGGGCTGGACATGGTCTGTCAGCTTGGCAAGCATGTTGTAAGTCTAGAGCTTTGGAATGAGCGCACCGCCAGAATCGAAGTCCTCCAAGGATGGGAATCTGTCGGCCATCTTAACCACGTTTGTGAAGGTTGGTGACGAGCAGGAAAGGAAAACAGGTCGAAGCGGCTAGATGTGGAGGATCAGATATCTAAGTACGAGTGGCAGCAGGAGGGCGTGAGCCAGCAAGTAAAGCTAAGATATCTCAAGTGTGTTGGAGCCGTGTTTCGCAGCGCTGGGGCAAACAAGTTCGTGTACGCTGCGCTGGCGATATTTGGGTGCGGTCTTGGGTGTGGGTAGAAGAGGGTAAGTTGAGGTGAGGTGAGTAGGTACCTACCTACCTAGGTAGGTAAGAAGGGTACTTTAATGGGTACAGCAGGTGAGGCTACTTTGGCCAGGAGCGGTGATTGCCGTGCGCACTCTCTATCCCGTTGAAGCGGTTCTGTTTCGGTTAATTAAATACGCCCCTCCGCAACCAGTCTGCCATTTTGGTCGTTCGGGCTGTCCCCTGTGGTTGGGGAAATTGATGGAATCCGAGCAAGTGCCTAACTACATACCCCCGATACATTGCAAAGCCAAATTCGATCGATTGAGTTGGCTACAGAGATAGCAGCGGCAACCAACGGAACCCTCAGCGTTGTTTTGATCCCCTTCGACCTCCATTGACTGACATCCATATCGGCTTCTCTCTCCCCTGCGAATCCGTCAATCCATCACAGGAAACGGGGTTTCAATTTGCCTAGGGTCTACAGTTCATCAGCTTCACTGTTTGGCGCTCTATGCAGAAGGGCTGCCTCATACTGGTTCGGACACTTTGCGCAAGCAATTTGGAGAGGTCGGGTGTTTGCTACTGGAGTTTCAGGCCCGGTGATTGATTGATTGATCGTAGACCTTACCCCCCTCGTCCACCTTACTTCACTTTCCAACTGGGTGATCTTCACCTGGAAATTTCCAACCTTTTGCACCTCGACTTTCCCCCCTCCTTCCTTGATCACAAAAAGTTACGTGCTATAAGTCGGCATTGCCAACGACCAGATCCATTCGAGATTCAAGCCCAGGATACAAAGTTTTTCAACCCCAGAGAAAATCTTGAAACATCTGGCATCTTGTTTGCGATTCCAGCTTTATTCGCCTCGACCTCCCCATCTCAACCACAACCACCGAGGGTCCCGCTACCATCAAACCCCTCCGCAGCAGTCCATCATGGCCTACAATGATGATGCTGTGCTGGCAAAGCTGTCAGCCTTGAATGAGAGTCATGATAGCATTGCAACTGCAGCACAATGGATCATGTTCCACAAGTGAGTCCCCTCCCTCACTGAATTCAACTCACTTGCTTCATGTCAATAGGCAAGCTGATTTTACCTTCACAGGCGACATGCAGATCGCACAGTGCAGCTCTGGCTGCAGCGCCTTCGTGATTCAACAAGTACCAAGAGACTAAGCTTAATCTACCTTGCAAACGGTGAGTGCCTCATAGGATGAGTAGTTGCTGCCCGCCAACAATGGACGACAAAGCAAGACTAACACACAAAACCCCACACAGAGGTCACCCAGCAGTCAAAAGCCAGGCACAAGGAAGATTTTCTCATCGCCTTCTCTCCAGTCATTGCGGAGGCGACAGCATTGGCCTATAAGGGTGCCCCAGCTGAGATCCAAAACAAGCTCAGAAGAGTCATGGACGTATGGAAGGATCGCTTCATATTCGAGCCACCTGTTCAGCAGGCTATCGAGGCGCGCATTGATGGTCAGCCCTCCTTTTCCAGAGATGTTGGCATGATGTGTTGACCCTGCGATAGAACTTGACAAGGCCCGAGGAACTGCAAAGGCAACCTTTACTGGCCCTGCAGTTGGCGGCCCGTCTATTCCTGCAGAGCTTACTCCGCTCGTCACCTCGTATCAGAACGTCTCGAAGCTCAACCTGCCTACCAAGACGGCCATCAGCACGGCCAACCAAGACTTTGAGAAGGTCACAGACCCCTCGACGCCTGTGCCTTCAGCCCCCGTCTACGCTGCGCGCCTCAACGGGCTATTGAAGAGCCTAGCCAGTGCTGAGGGCGCTGTCGCAGAATGTGTCAAGGCCCGAAAGGGTCTCATTGGCGAACTTGAGAAGCTTCTCAGCGCAAGTCAGGAGGCGCTGACTAATGACGAGAAGCAGTACGCCGAGTTGACCTCGCGGAAGGCCGAGACCGAGGAGAAGAGACGCGAGATCGAGCAGGCCATTATGCGTGGTCTGCCTGCTCACGAGGCCTCGCAATCCCCGGGCAATGGGGCATCCAAGACCCCAGAGCCGGAGAGGCCAGAAATTGAGGCGCTCACCCCCCCGCCCGTCGAGGCTTTCACGCCGCCGTCTGTGGAGGCACTGACGCCTCCACCTGTTCACGATGAGCTAGCTGTCCTTCACCATGCAGATGCCGACCGCGCACGCTCGGCGTCAAGCCAGCGATTCCAGCCGCCCGCCGCGTCTGGCATCGAAATGTTGTCTGCTCTCGCCTCCCAGTACCAGTCGATCCCTGTCTCGGCCAACGGCGCGAACAAGAGACGTCGACTTGACGGCGATGATTTCCCGGACCTCGGGGGTGACGATGGCATTGATGCCGACGTGGCCGAGATGCTGCGCAAGGAGAGTAACGGCAGCGCTTGAGAAGACGTCTTTGTCATGGATTATCCAGCCTCACCGGCTCTGTTGCTAGCTGTAGCACATTTTGAGAGCACTGGGAGGGACCTTGTAAAACTAGAAAGAACGTGGGAAGTGACCTTGACCTGCACAGCCATCATACAGTCTG
Organism: Colletotrichum tanaceti; assembly: GCA_005350895.1. NCBI lineage: Eukaryota > Fungi > Ascomycota > Sordariomycetes > Glomerellales > Glomerellaceae > Colletotrichum > Colletotrichum tanaceti. Next base: position 80,054 of record PJEX01000128.1, read on the forward strand.
GGCTGTCTAGAGGGTGAAGCAAAGGGTCAATACTTTCAACTTTTTGTACTTGGAACTATTCATAATGGGATCAGACAGGGGGTAGACATCATCAATTTTGGGGTCAGCTGCGAGAGAGGCTCGATGAGGGACGGTCCTCCAGTAGATCTGACTTGAACAGCAGGATTGGTTCTCGTTGCGGTCTCATACCCATGTACAAATTAAAGACACTCAGAAACCGTGGATCATAGCAATGAGAAAACAGACAATAGTACAATAGCTTGAGGGTTTTGATTCTCAGTATGCATGCAAAAAAATGAGAATGAAAACCAAAGAAGGATCTTGTGGGCCTACCTGTCTTCTTGTTTGACTTCTTTGTTTTTATCCTGCCCGTTTGTAGGCATCCATCCTCTCTCTCAGCTGTCCTCGGCTAAGTAGGAACTCGGCGACTAGCAGGGCCGGCCCGACTATCGCCGAGAGGCCCTAGTTGCTTCCCGTGTCAGCGGTCGCAGCGTACCTAAGAGCGCTGTAAATTTTGAGCGTGGACCGATGACGGAATCAATTAAATCTCCCATCCTTTATCAGCCGGGCCATAACTGTTGAATCCATGCGCAACTCGCCCATTTCCTTCGTATGATGACGCCTCGTTTTTCCACGCTTTTTGATTATGCGCCTCCCATGAGATAACGTTACTTCAATTTCCGTTCCACAATGGCCACGGGAGTAGCGCGATCAGCGGTTTTGCTCCCGCACCGCGTTGGGAGCTGCCCGACGACATCGAACTCGCTGCTGGCGACTCTCCCCGGTCTGCGCAACGCCTCGACGACATCAGTGTCTCTACAACACCCTCTCCTCTCACATATCAGAAGTGTCAGCTCCGTACCGATTCGATCGTCACCTCTATTGCAACCTGTTGGTCCTCGCCTCTTCGCGCAACGGCATACTGTCCCGTTCGCTCAAAAGCCTCAGTTGCCCGCCTCGATCGCGATTCTGCGCTATTTCTCGGCTGGGTTCCCCAGACACCAACAAGACTCGAAACCTACTACACACGCCCAGATATTTCGTGAGGAGAACAATAATTTGAAGCAGGCTGGGCCAACGACGCAGGATGGAGAACAACTTGACGACTTCCAGAAGACCGAGAGGGCCGCCAAAGCCGCCGAGGTCAACCTTAGCGCAAAGCTGTCGAAGGAGGGCAAGTCGCAAGGCGGCAACGCCGGTTTTTCCGAGATATGGCGGCTGATCAAGATTGCACGGCCTGAGTTGCGGTGGCTCGGAATCGCCATGGTCTTCCTTGTCATCTCGTCCAGCGTCACAATGTCTATTCCGTTTTCCGTTGGCAGAATCCTCGACATGGCCACCAAGGATCCCGCTGAAGATGTGCGTCTGTTCGGCCTAACCATGTCGCAGTTCTTTACTGCCTTGGGTGTCATCTTGACAGTTGGAGCCGTTGCTAATTTCGGACGTGTGATCCTTCTACGCATTGTTGGCGAGAGGGTTGTCGCCCGCCTGCGGTCGTCCCTTTACAGGAGAACGTACGTCCAGGACGCAGAGTTTTTCGATGCGAACCGAGTCGGAGATCTCATCTCACGTCTCAGCTCTGATACCGTTATCGTTGGCAAGTCCATCACCCAGAATATCAGCGACGGTCTGAGGGCTCTGTTTAGCGGAGGAGCCGGCTTTTGTGTCATGGTCTGGCTCAGTCCGAAGTTGACTGGGCTGCTCCTCATCATGCTGCCCCCTGTTGCCATCGGTGCTTTCTTCTATGGACGCGCAATCAGGAACGTGAGCAAGGGCATCCAGAAGAACTTGGGTACACTGACCAAAATCGCTGAAGAGCGTCTCGGCAATGTGAAGACGAGTCAGGCGTTCGTCGGCGAGGTTCAAGAGGTCGGACGCTACAATAATCAGGTCAAGAAGATCTTTGCTCTGGGCAAGAAGGAGTCTACGATTGCAGCAACGTTTTTTGCTTCGACGGGCTGGGCTGGCAATATGACCATCCTTGCCATGCTTGTTGTCGGTGGCAATTTCGTCCGCGAGGGGGCCATGAGCCTCGGCGACCTGACATCTTTCATGATGTACACCGCCTTTGCGGGCTCCAGCTTGTTTGGTCTCTCATCGTTCTACTCTGAGCTGATGAAGGGAGTTGGCGCTGCCAGTCGCTTGTTCGAGCTCCAGGACCGGAAGCCTGGCATCTCCCAAACGGTTGGACTCAAGGTTAAGTCGGCACAAGGTCCCATCAAATTCTCCAACGTCTCGTTTGCGTATCCTACGCGACCGGCAGTCAAGATCTTCAGCGACCTGAACTTCGAAATCCCTTGGGGCAGCAACGTTTGTGTAGTAGGACCGTCCGGTGGCGGCAAGTCGACTGTCGCTGGCCTGCTGCTGCGGTTCTACAACCCCACTTCCGGTTCTATCACCATTAACGGCGTCGACGTTTCAAGAATGAACGTCAAGTCTTTGCGGCGTCGCATCGGCATGGTCGCGCAAGAGCCCGTTCTGTTCTCCGGCAGCATTGCCGAGAACATTTCATACGGCAAACCCAACGCGACCCGAGCAGAAATAATCGCAGCTGCTCGCCAGGCGAATTGCAATTTCATCAGCGATCTTCCCGCCGGCTTAGATACGCAGGTCGGCGCCCGAGGCTCTCAGCTCTCAGGGGGGCAGAAGCAGCGCATCGCTATCGCACGAGCACTGATTAAAGACCCAGATATCCTTATTCTTGACGAAGCCACCTCGGCCTTGGACGCCGAGTCTGAGACGCTCGTCAACGCCGCTCTTGCATCGTTGCTCAAGGGCAAAAACACGACTATCTCGATTGCACATCGACTGTCGACCATCAAACGATCGGATCTCATCATCGTGCTTTCTAACAACGGCGGGGTTGCCGAGATCGGGAAATACACGGAGCTGGCGGCCGACAACAACAGCGCTTTTAGCAAGCTCATGGAGTGGCAGATGAGCGGTGGTGAAGTTCCCGACTCTCGCCCCGGCGACAGAGGGCATATTACAGAGTCAGAAGAGATTGAGTCGGACCTTGGGCGAGAGGACAACGAGGGGGATGTAGAGAGCCAGCTGCGAGAGGAGATCAAGGAGCATACGCCACGGCGGTGATGAATGCGTGTTTTCCGAGTGTTGAATACAAACGGGTGCGTCAAGGATGGACTCAAAGGGTTTCCGGTCTTGGATGCGAAAAGGCCACACACATACTAAAAAGAAGGGCTATTACGACGCATTACTTGTGCAGCAAAACATTGTAATCTTGTGTACTACGAAGAATTTACTGGCTACACATCCCTATAGAATCAACTCCACTCGATCTGGCCGGACGTATGGGGTTCCGCGAATACAGATGTAAGATGTCAGAGTCACTATGGCAATTGGACAAGGCATACGGCGATTCTCATGACTACCTACCTAGCAACCTGCCTAGGTAATTACCTACCTTACCTGGGACACCCATAGCCAAATAAGCACTAGCACTGCGAAATAGGCACCATGGGTGAGCGATTGAGGTTTATTGGTGGATGGTTCAAGTACCTAGGTAGGCAGGAAGGTAGGTAGGCAGGAAGGTAGGTAGCCAGAAACAAATGTTGGCTCTCAAGCTGCTCGCCGAGCCACAAGCGGACTGAAAGCCTGGGAAAAGTGAACCCTTCGTCCACCAGTGACTGCTGGTTAAGTCAGTGCAAAAAAGGATGATTTTTCGCCGATTCCTCAGCCCATTAGTTGGGGCCCACAAAGGTCAAGCATGAAGCTCCCCAAGCTGGCAAGCCGGACCTCCAAGCTCCTCACATTCCTCCACCCCCCCTGTCCGCAAGCGGAACTCTCTGTCATCTGGGCGCTTTGGATGTCTTGAATAAGATTTAGGTACCTGCACGGCAATGACACGTGAAAGCCTCTGGAAAAAGGGAGGTAGGCATCTTTCGCTTTGCTACACTTCACACGTTGATAGACTCCATCGTCACGTCTGGTCTTGTGACGCAGGAAATTTTCACACTCATCCTCCTTCGTCGTAGCACATCCCGTTACAGCGTTATCATCATGGCCACCGAAATTCAGGGTACCTTTGAGGTAGACGGTCACAAGTTGCATAGTACGACATGGACGGTATGAGAGAGATACACGCGCATCCATCGGCCAGTCTACATCACACTAACGCTGAGTCACAGCCGCAAGGCCCGATCAAGGCTAAGCTCATCTTCGTCCATGGCTTCAGCGACCACGTAGGCCGCTACCACGAGCTGTTCCCGTACCTCGCGAGCCGCGGCATCCAGATCTTCAGTTGGGACCAGCGTGGATGGGGCCGCAGCGCCCCGAAGCCCGCCGATAGGGGCCTAACGGGCTCGACATCGCGCGTGATCGCCGACGTGGCCGCCTTCATCCGCGATAAAATCCCGTCCTCGTCCTCGGCGGACGCGAATGCTCCCATTTTCGTGATGGGGCACTCCATGGGCGGCGGCCAGGTCCTCGTGCTGGCGAGCAGTCCGCAGTACAACGATCTCGTCGCCCAGGTACGCGGGTGGCTCCTCGAGAGCCCCTTCATTGCCTTCACGCCCGGTCAAGAGCCTAGCTTCCTCAAGGTCTTCTTCGGCAAGCTCGCGAGCCGTGTGCTGCCGCGCCAGCAGCTTGTCAACGAGATCCCCGCAGAGCACCTCACGCGCGACCCGGCGGTGCAGCAGAGCATCCGCGACGATGACATGTTGCACAACACAGGCACACTGGAAGGGCTCGCGGGCATGCTCGAGAGAACAGACGCGCTCGCTAACGGCAAGATGCGACTCAGCCCAGAGGTCAAGAGTCTGTGGCTCGGCCACGGCACCGAGGACAAGACGACGTGCTTCCACGCCAGCAAGAAGTGGCTCGGCGCCCAGAACATCGACGACAGCACGCACAAGCCGTACGAGGGCGCGTACCACCAGCTGCACGCGGACCTGTGCAAGGACGAGTTCTTCAAGGATGTTGGAGACTGGATCCTCGAGAGGGCTGGGGAGACTGTGGCGAGGCCCGAGTCCAAGCTGTAGGAGGCTGGGCAGGGCTGCATGTTGTCTGGTCTAGGTGTGTGTAGTTTTTTCCTTCTGATTATTTTATGGCATTTCGCTGGTCATATGACGTATCGATGCAGTGAGTCGGGCCACGCCTTGAGCAAGTATTGCCTTCGACTCCCATAGACGGCCTCGGCATCCTGCCTAGATCCATGTCTTGATCGAATATGTCCTTCTTAAGTCGGCTGTGGAGATTCTGCGAACGAGGGCCTTCCGCATGTTCTACTGTTGACTCCCTCGGCCGACGAGGAGCTGCTAGGTTCGCAATACGCCATTCATCAAGACTCCCGTGAGCAAATGATTGGCTTACGACCCAGCGTTTGCCCTACAGCCCGGGCTTCATGCTTCTAACCTCCACACGTCTTATAACACAAGCTACTGCGACACAACAAGATTAAGACTTGAAGCTGCAATGTACACATCGACAGGGAAGGTGAAGGTACCATTTGAACAGCAAAGGCTAAGTCCACCTAAGGCAGGTAGGTAGTCGGCCATTGCCTCCCCGCACCGCTCACATCCACGGCGATCCTGCCCCCCGAGAAAGGAAGCTCGTCTCCCTAACCGGACGTTTGCCTTTACCTGTAATTACTGGTCTGGCTGGGCTTGAGGATTACCCACTGTAGGTATGTTGGTCACAGCATCCCCAATGCTGGGCTAGGTCTTGACATATCCTTTCGACACGATTCCCCCCCACCCTCATGAAGCGCACCGCTTTCCTCCTGTCTTGTAGTTTGTGTGTCAGTCTGATGCATCTCAGCTCGTTAGGTCAGCAATGGAAACATGGTTTGGGCTCCCATCAATAACAGCGTCTTTGGTTCGCGTTTCTCGACATAGCTTCTCTGACTTGCTACTGCAATGGGGTCTGATCTCTCCAAGAGCATCGCCATATGCACACCTACCCCTTTCGCCTGCACACGCCTTCTTATCGCGTCAAGTCATCCCCCCGAGGCTCGATTTCCCTTGCCGGTGAAGAAGTCCTGACCGACGCTTCTAGTACGGTCTTTGAGAGAACTCGAACCAGACGACGTGGACGACGCAAGAAATACCCGAAACGTGGCTGGAACGTTTGGAACTTGAACAATGGATAGAGTACTGTGTTTATCATGAGAATAATTGTTCATAAGGAGTATACGACAGGCATCACCCAGAGCGCTGGGCAGAGCTGACCCACGATACCCGAATTGATTTTCACATCGTTCGCATACCCTCATTCGTCTGCCTTGTGACGTTAGCAGGACACAAGAGCCGGCCTAAGCAACCTCTGAACCACCAGATCAGCTAGTGGATATAGTGCTGGCCATGGCTGCTGGCGTTGCAAAATGCACAAACCCTTAGCCTCCCGAAGTCTGAGTTAAAAAAGACATCTTAGCATAAGAGTATGAATGAGAGCCGATCAGGGACGAGTACATAGAACCCCTTACCTTTCTCAAGGTTCCACAGAGCGTTGCTGATGATCAAGTAAACCCTCCGGAGGTAATCCCAAGCATCAGGGCACGCGCGAACAAGCTCATTGCCAGTAACAGAATAACCAGCTATGGCAGGCAGGGAGAGCCATTGGTTGCATTGGCAGGCACCTCTAAAGTTCAGGGATGATAGTTGGAGCAACGTAGCAGGGCGCAGAGAGCAGAGAAAGAAGCCCGCCAGGTCTGCGGGCTCAATTCTTGGTTCTCTTCTCGCACCGAGTCTTAGGCCGACGATAAAGTCGTTCTCACGGTAGAGGAGGGGAGTGGCTTCGTGGTTGACCTGCTTGCACGTCTGCAAAATATCGACATGGGGTTTTTTGTGAGTGAGCGTCACGACACGGGGCCTTGGTCGAGGGGCACGCTGATAGGCGATTCGGTGCTCCGGCGGCTCGACCTTCACACGCAGTTGGCGTCTGTGGCTGGACACAATGATTGGGTCTGGAGCCAGGAGCAGGAGCTCGTAAATGTCTAGGCGAAGCTCGTAAGGGAGGCCGAGAAGAGTAAGGCGATGCGGGCCTGGTCCCGTAATGGGCTGCCGCGACGGCTGTAGGAGAAGGAGAATGCAGTCAGCATCCGTCTTTAGAGCTTTAGCCCTGAGAACGTGGTTTTCTTCCTCTGGGGACGAAAGAAAGCTATGCAAAGCCGCAGATGTCCCTGCAGGAGAGGTGGTCTGGACGACCCTGAGTGCATATCGGCAGTCCACCCAGTGTTCACTCGCTGCTGGTGTCTCCTCTCGCATGATGTGCTTGACTTGCCATGTCCTTCTCAATGCGTCCCTTAATCCAGTTAACGACGTGGTATGGGCAGTGATGAGGTGGGTTCTCTCAGACAATCCATGCTCGTGGCCACAGTCGAGACGTGTCTTTGCCCACAATATCGTGATGTTCAAGCCGACGTCACGCAGCCGAGAACCAGGTAGTGCATTTCAGCAGTACAGAGGATGAGAAGTCTTGGGGGCGGGCAGCGGTGGAATGAAGGGCAGCGTGGATGGAACGAAACCGGACAATTGAGATATGTGATAGAGAACAGCTCTAAAGACTGGGAACAGGTCGAGTCGAAGCGATGAGAACACCCCCAGCCGACTTACAATCGTGAGCAGCGTCTGTAGTTCAGAAGCTGATAGGCTTTGACGTGAGGGGTGGATTACCTCGCTCAAAGCATGGCGGTGACTGGGTGCATGCATATCCATCGCGAGGGACCGCAATGCAGACTGGCTGGCTACCTTAATAGTAATGCAGTGTATGGGTAGGTAGGCGCGTCGGCTAATTCAGAATACCTGAACTGCCGCAAGAGGGACGATGCCGGGGGGGGGTTGGATTCATGGGGGACGCAGCAATATAACGAGAATTGGATCGTCAGATAAGACCAGCGGCTGTAAAGTGGCCGTGACAGCCCCCATCTTGCTCTCCTGATAATACCTGTAGTTTTACTGGGAGCATCCTACCTTGTCCTGCTCACGACTTGGTCGTGTAAGGGAGGGGAGGAGAGTTCACCACTAAACAGGAGCAAGAAGGGCTCCAAGCGCCACAGCTAGCCAAATTCAAACAGGGATCGTCTTTGCGATAGAAGCTGTTGTTGCAGCTTGCTGTTGGCTGGATGGAACGAGCTTTATGGCTTCACGTCATCGTCCTCTGTGCATCGGATGCGGGGAGCTTCGCTGAACGTAAAGTGCACCTTTGCCACTGGACAGAACTCTAAGAGTTCCGATTGTAAGAAAGGGCGGACGGCTGTTGTCGTTGAGGAAAGCGGCAGCACGTGAGCGATGGTGTATCACCTCATGGCCCATGGGTCGACCAAGGATGGGGACGGACTTCGGCGGAGAAGAGTTTGTTGTGTCACGTGTGCTACTCTAACGGACGAGTAGAGATGGGCTACCCGGGGGTTGTAGTCATCATTCTGCTGCGCTAAAAACCCCCTCCGTGACTCACGGAGGGGGGGAAAAAATGGGGTTTCTATAGGGAAAATAGGGTTTCTACCCCCCCCCTTACAAATAACCTTATTTTATATATTAACTATACTATACCCTACTTTTCACATTAATAATATATTATTACTATAATATTATATAATAAAAAGAGTAATATTAATAGATAGCCTTAGATCTAGCCTATCTAATAATATAAAAATTTCTCTATTTATATAAAGTAGATAAATTTATTTTAATATAATAATATAGGTATTACTCTTACTATTATCCTCTATATATTACTACTTTCTTTTTACCTATATAGATAGGGGTATAAGAGGGTTACCCTCTATTTTACCCCTACTTTACTAAGTATCTATTCTATCTTTAATTATATAGTATTATAACTTATACTACCTCTATAATGCTATAGGTTATAGTATTAGTATTATAAGTAGTATAGTAAGTAAAGGTAATAATAACTCCTTTAGATTATTATTATTATCCCTAATATAGTTAATAGACTTATTACTACTCTCTATATTATTAATATTCTCTTTAATAAGGTTATCTATATTAGGAAAGATCTTTAGGTTAAAGTATATACTAGCTATATCTACTACTATATTAACTAGTACTTAGTTAATATTATACTAACTAAGGGGCTTAGCTATGTACTTAAATTAATTAAGGATATAGTTAGGTAGAGGTATTAGGTTAAGGTTAATAGTAAAGTTATCCTTCTTTTTATTATACTAAAGGGGATTTAAGGCGTTAAATAGTATATAGTTATAAACTTCTCTAGTATAGTCTAGCTACTATTTAAAAGATAGTCTCTTTATATATCTATCTACTAGCTAATACTTTAAGGTACTATACCTCTAATAGACCTCTTTTTCTTACTAGTAAGCTATCTTTTTAACTAATACTTACTGCTAATATATTTCTACCTTACTAGCCTTAGTTACTTACTTCTTATATACTTCCTTTATATCTATAATAGTAATACTAGTTATAAAGGAGTAACTAGGCTTAATAGCTTATTATTACTAGCTCTTATACTACTATACCTCTAGCTTAGTATTATAGTCCTTAAGATACTATACTTAGTACTTATAAGTAAGAGATCTCTTAGAAATAATATCCCTAATTACCTTAAAGATATACTTTATAGGTAAGCTCTATATATCTATATATTTATACTCTATATAGTTAACTACTAGTATTACCTTATTAAAGTAGTCCTTATTTAGTAGAAAATAGAGGAGGTAAGAGGGAATATCTTTACCTTTTAACTATATATATATAACTAACTACTTAAGTATAATATTATTATATATAGGCTAAATACTTAACTTCTTAAATCCCTTTATAATATTTATAGCTATAAAGATAGAGGTAAATATCTAACTAAGGCTTATAATAAAGTTACCTTATATAAAAGTAAGATTACTATCCTATATATACTACTAAAGTACTTTTTAATAGGCTACCTTAAATAGCTAGAAGACTTTAATATCTACTAGCTAGAGAAAATAGGTTATATAAAGTAGAAAAAAACCTAAGATAATATTAAACTTAATATAGTATTCTATAAGCTTAATGCTAATATACTTAGTAAAGCTATTAAAGAGGAGTAAATAATATAGGTACTTATACTTCTTAAAAGTCCTTTAGTAATAATAGTACTATAAGTAAATACTAAGTACTACTATATATAAATCCTAACTATATATATTAATACTAAAATAGTCTCTAAGAGAGTAGCCTATATAAATATACTTTAATAACTTTATAAAGGACTTAGTATTAAAGTACTATATATAGTCTATTATAATTTCTTAGTTAGAAAACCTAGTTAGTAAATAAGTAAAGTAGATACTCTTAGTAATTTAGTAATTAGCTTAAGTAGTAATTAGCTATATCTTAAATATTATATAAGTATTAATACTATTACTAAATATACTACTATAGCTTATAAGTATATATAACTCTTAATTAGCTAGATCTATAACCTTAAGTAGGGAGTTATATTTTAGCTACTACTTAAGAAGGATAACTTAAACTTAGTTACTTAAGTAACCTATATAGTAGCTAGATTTATTAGTATTTTAGATCTTAGATAGGCTAAGGTTATACTCCTAGATAATAGCTTAGTATTAGGTAAAAAAGTCTTTAATTAGGGCTAAGTTTAGCTTTACTCCTCTCTAGTATATCTTAACTAGCTTAATAGTACCCTTTTTCTAGAGCTTTAGGTAATTAGTAAGCTAGTACTAGATAAAGTACTTTAAGATAGGATCCTCTTTACCTTAAAGACTATAGAGGTAGTTAGCTATCTCTTTAACTTAGAGTAGTATAGCTAGGAAGCTAGACTTAGTAAGCTAGATTATATATATTGCTAGAGTATTATCCTCTATAGCTATAAGAACCTTAGGCTAGCCTAAATATTATAGCTTTCTTAAAGCTAGTTAAAGTACTTCTTAACTACTATATAAGAGATACTATACTACTCTATAGCCTACTAAATAGATAGTAGAGGGGCTAACTTCTTACTATTATAGGTAGGCTGTTAGACCTATTATTAAATAGTAAATATTATTTTAGTAGCTTTCTTAGCTAGGGTTATATTCTTATTACTTTAGCTAGGTATATTAATAGTAATTAATAGTAATAGATAAGGGTTATAGATTAATAACTATTATACTTTTATTATAATAATTACTTATTTTTAGTAAGAATCTAATAAAAAGTAGGATAGAAAGTAGATAGGGTAGAAACCCTATTTTCCCTATAGATATCTAGTTATTTAGGGTGACAGTAATAGGTTAATTATGCGTATATTTAGAGATATATATGTAACTGTAACTATTATACCCTACTGCTAGCCCCTAACTTAGGCCTATAAGAACCCTATTCCTAGGCGCCTAAGGCTATAACTAGAGCCTACTGCTTAGGAAGAAGCCTGCAGTAGTCCCTCTAGTATTTAGTAAAGGGCTAGCTATACTAGGCTTAAGCCTATCTCTAGGCCTACGCCCTATATATAACTGTTACGCCCTATATATATATACCCTTTAATTTAATATACCCCCTTAGGGAAAGACTTCTCTACTGCCTCCACAGGCTGTAGAAAGGGTACTACTATTATATAATCTTAGTATACATAAGAGAAGGTTTTTCCTACTAGCTTATATATTTATAAGACTGTTTCTTCTACTACCTATACATTAGGCTTAGCTATTTCTACCTATAGGTAGGCTTTATTAATTATAAGATCCCTTATATAGTTAGCCTCAAAGACCTCCTTCTTATTAGTTATATTAAGCTAGAGTAAGAAAGCGTTATACTTTACTAAATTAAGGGCTTTTATTAAGCTATTTACTATAAGCTTTACTAATAGGGTATATATAATGTCTACATAACTGTTAGCAAATTCTTAGTATAGCTAGTAGTTATAAATATTAATGTAGTAGAGCTTAGTATATAGCTATAAAATCTTACTTATAGTAAGCTTTACTGTCTACTAGTTATTATACTAGATTTATACTCTTATTAGTATTACTTTTATTAATATATATATAGATTAGTCTCTATACTATATAGGTAGTTATATTTAAAGTTATAAGATTAATTAGCTTATAAAAAGCGCCTCCTTAGTAGCTTAAGTAATTATAAGTAGCTCTACTTCTATTATTAAGGTTATAACTATATCTTATCTATTAGCTTACTATATAATAAGGCCTCTAAAAAGCTTTATTATAAATGCTTATAAGCTCCTTTAGGTTAGAGTATTATTACTAAAGCTTACGTTAGAAGTAACTTTAAAGGTATTATCTTTACTACCTAGCTTAGCGCTAAAGTAAAGGTAAAAGTATTATATTTTATAGAGGTATTAAAGGACTCTATTAGCAGCTTTCTAATGTATATCTAAAGGGTTTTAATTAAATCTTATAAGCCTACTTACAGTAAAAGTAATATCTAGGTATATTATTATAGTAGTATAAAGAATAGTGCTAACTTTATATTAATAATAGTAAATCTCTATAGGGGGGGTATTATCTTTATGTAGTAGTAGCTCTTCCTTTATTATAGGTATATACTAGGCAGTATTATTATCTATAATATTAGTGTATATAGGAAGTAGTTTCCTATACTTCTTAGTGTATATAGCTTATAAGAGCTATAGGTAATAGGTCTTTTAGTTATATATAATCTTAAGGCTAAGGAACTACTAGAGATTCTTACTACCTTTAAGGTAGTATTTAGTCTAAAGTGTATATAGCTTATCTATTACTATAAGCTTATAGGCCTTTAGGAAGGTAAGGATATAATTATTAATATAAAAGAAGAAGGTAACCTCTCCTTTCTACTAATAGTAATCCTCTCTAGCTATATACTTAAAGCCTTATGCTATAAGACCTTTCTTAAAGTACTTTTACTAGAGTATAGGTAAGTAGTATAGCCTATAGAGGGCTTTCTAGAGGTATAGGATTATACCTTTCTTATAGTGTCTAAGTAGTATTTCTATATATATCTCTTTATTAATATCTATATATATAAATATATTTACTGCATTATATTAGAGTAGCTTATAATTAAAGTAGGTAGCTATAGCTATTAGGATTTAGAAAGATATACCTATAAGCATTATAGTATATATATCTTAGTTATCTTTTACCTATTAGTTACCTTATATTATAAGCCTAGCCTTTACCTTATTAAGGTAGCTATACTTATTAAGCTTATAGGTATAGACCTAATAGCAGCTAAGAATCTAATTACTGTATGCAGACGCCTTAAATACCTTATGCTAAGAGTATAAGGTTATATAACTGTTAAGGTATAATACTTTAGCTTTATAGAAGGTATCTTTAAGAGGGTAGTATTAGAGTTAACTATATAATATAGGGAGTAGTAGGAGTTCCTTCTAGTAAGTGCTGCGTAGGGTATTAGCTTTATAATAGGCTTTTTCTAGAGATATAAGTGCTAGCTTTAGATTATATAATCCTATTATATATAAGTGTATTAGGGGTTAATCTATACTTTACGTAAGGTCTTATAGGGGGCTAGCCTATAACCTAGGCGTTTTAGTGCTATCTATTAGTTATTATTTAGTTTTTATAGAGTTATATATATAGAAATACTTATTATATATACGCTTAGTAAGAAATATAGCCTTAAAGAATATATATAACTACTAGTAGTATATTAAAAAGAGGGTTTTATTAGCTTATTAGGATCTTTTTTACCCCCCTATAAATACTGCTATAAGTGTAGTAAAAAACGCTAATCTTAGGGGTGTTAGTAGCAGTATTATAAGCTTAAACTAGGACTTAGTATGCAGCGCTAGGGTAGGAGGCTTATTAGAAGGTATTTCTTCAATGCTTAGGGCGCTTAGGGTAGCGCCTAGAGGCACCCCCTTAGCTTTATTATAGTCTTTATAGATCTTATTAGCCTCTTTATTAGCTATATAGAATATAGTTATATTATACTTACTTTTAAGAATAAGGTAGTTAATAGTATATTAAATATCTTAAAGGTCTAACTTATAAATATCCTTAGTAAAGGCTTTTAGATTACTATTAAAGATAAGTTTTTTATTAAAGATAATATCTCTTATTATAAATACTTTACTATAAAAGGGATTCTAGATATAGTATAAGTTACTTAAGGTATAGCTAATAAGATAACCTATCTATATATATAGGGTAAGCCTTTTTAGGCGCTAGCAGTAAAGCTAAGTATTTACTATAAGTATATATGCTTTATAGCTATAGACTCTTAAGTATAAAAGGTTAGGCTATATAAATTATATAGTATCTTTACCTTAGAAGTATTTATACTATAACTAGTATAGAGTCTTCTAACTATAAGAGGCTTATAGTATACAGTTATAAAGGTAGGTTATAGAGGTATAAATCTTAGGCTAAAGGATATCTAGAAGCTTTATATAGATAGCTATATACCTAGCCTTACACTTAATTATAGCTATAATACACTCTATAGCACTATTTTATGCTTAGGTATTTAGTATACTTACCTTAATATATATACTATATACATTAAGGCTTATAGAAACCTTATTATTATTAGCTAGCTTATTACTAGTCTTAATTACCTTTACTTTATAGCTATAGTATACTTTAATTATAGTAAGGAAATCTATAATTATTATAAGCAGTATATCTATCTTATAAGTATAAAAGTAAAAGTCCTAAGTTAGGCCTATTATATAGTCTAAAAAGAGTATATAAGAGTAGTAACCTATATAGCCTACCTTAAGGTTATAAAAGTTAACTGTAAGGTAGTTACTAGGCTTTATATAGATAACTAACTCTTATAGGCTCCTTTAGACTATATAATAGACCTTACTAAGGGTATAGGCCTTACAATTAATAGTTATAATAGGCTTATTAAGACCTTAGATATATACCCTATAAGTAACGTTAGAGATCCTCTTAAGTACCTCTAGGCTAAGGTGTCTAAGCTACTAGTGCTAGGTAAGGAGGTTACTAAAGATAGGCTTCCTATAGGTAGCTATTATAAAGGCATTTCTTTTATGCTTTAGGTGTAATACCTTATCTACATAATTAGCTAGTAGGGGGACTATAGCTATAAGTATAGCGTCTAATAAAAAGGGCTAATAGTCTAGTACCTACTAGCTGTAAATCTTATTAATATAGGTAATAAAGGACTTATCTACTTTATAGAGGTAATTGTTACTTAGGCTTATATCTTACTATATCTCTTACTACTATAGCTTTAAGAAGGAGATAAGGTTAGTAGTAATACCCCTATAAAGGGTAATATTATATAAAGTAAGCTTAATAATATAATTCCTATATACTTAGAGCTTAATCTCTATAATGCTATATACCTTAATAGGTAGCTACTATACGCCTACCTATATAAAGTTATCTATAGATATACTATAGAGAGTTTTAAACTATAACGTACTCGCATAGCAAGCAGGCTAACATAGCAAGCAGGCCACTTTTCTAACTTTCTACCTCTTTAACCTTTACACTAACTTTCCTCTACATACAAACATGCCATCCTCCTTAATTAAAAGTCGTATTATCTTTGCTATCCAGGCTATTAAAAAAGACCTAAAAATGTCTGTACAAAAAGCAGCCCTAACCTTTAAGGTCCCTCAAACTACACTCTAATACTGATGCGTTAGATATATCACACAACCTAAAAGATAACTGAATTTAATAAAGATAACTATAACTAAAGAGGAGGTAATTCTTAAATAAGTTATTAACCTAATTAATTAAGGGTTCCCTCTACGATAAGAAGACATACAAGAAATGGCTAACTAACTCCTAAACGCATGCAATAGGATGCGTATAGGACCCTAATAGGCAGAGAACTTTATATAACGCATCCCCTAATTAAAAATGCAATTTTAACGTTAAATTAACTATTAGAGGGCCTTAGCTAAGGATCCTATAATTATATAAGGCTAGTTTACACTTATATAAAACATAATTATAAAGTATAGAATACTTAATAATAATATCTATAATTTTAATAAGACTAGGTTCCTAATAGGAATGCTATTATATATAAAGGTTATTATAACGTCTAACTGTAAGGGAAGACCTTATATAAAGCAGCCTAGTAATTAGGAATAGGTTTCTGTTATTTAGGGTATATATATAGATAGCTAGGTAATACCTCTATATATTATTATAAAGGGTAAATATTACCTCCTCTCCTAGTATATTAACAGCTAATTCCTAGCTATATAGTGTATCTATCTAAGCAAAAATAGATAGATAATAAATAATATTAGCCTAGATTAGCTAAAGCACTTTAATTAGTGTATAAGGACTTATATAAAGGGCTCTTATTACCTCTTAATCCTTAATAGTTATAACAGCTATAAATTAACTAACTTTAATAAATACTGTAAGGAATAAAGCATTATTGCTTTATATATACCTCCCTATTTATTATATAAGCTCTAGCCTCTTAATGTTAGATACTTTAGCCTATTAAAGTACTTATATAGTAAGGAAATTAAGAAGATAATATAGATATAGATTTTGTATATTACTAAGGATAACTTCTTTCCTGCCTTTAAAGAAGCATTCTTTACCTTAATAGGTAAAGATAACGTATAGGTAGGTTTTAGATAGGCAGGCCTTATACCTTTTAACCCTAAAGTAGTTATTTCTTAGTTAGATTTTAAGCTAAAGACACTAACACCCTTAACCTCACAGCTAAGCAGCTAAGGCTCCTAGGACGCAAAGACACTAACTACAGCACTAGAGGGTGTATAAAGTGCTTCCTCCCTTAAAAAGAAGATCTAGGCATATTAAGGTAGCTTACTAACACTAATATATAAAGTAATTAACTTCTAGGCTAGAGGTATTAGTAAGTTAGCCTATAGGCTTACTATTATTAAGGCTAAGAACTGTAAGCTTTATATAGGGATAGAGGTACTAAGTAAGCGCTAGAGGGCAAAAAAGACCTAACTATATCTTAGAGGGTTACTTAATACTGCTAAAGCAGAGGCACTATAAGTAGAAAAGGGTAGTGTTAATGCTAGAGGAGAGAATAACTATTAGAAGGAGGGTTATACAGAAGGTACTAAACTACGCACGCAGCAATGTAGCAATTGCAGAAAGCCTAGACATAACGCATAAACCTATAAAGTAGTTTAGGATAGTGATAAGGAAGAGGATAATAAGTAGTTTTAATTAATTTCATACGTTATAGTTTAATTAACTTATATAAAAGGTAGAAAGGTAGAGGAAGGTAGCCTGCTTGCTATGTTAGCCTGCTCGCTATATAAGTACGTTATAGTATTATTAAATATATAGATATTACTGCTTAAGTTAAGTATTACTAACTTAGCTAAGTAGTATTAGCTCTTAGTAATATAAAAGGAGGCTATAGAAATCCTACCTTAGTACCTACTATAGAGTTAATTAAAGCCTTTAGCTACCTATCTTACTATTTAAAGCTTCTTAGTAAGGGTATTATTACTTTAAAGGTATATTTTAATAAGCCTTTTAATACTCTTACTAAAGGGTCTATTATACCTTTTTAGGTAAGGGAAAGTATAAAAGCACTATATAATAGTGTAATAAGGGCTTATGTAGAGCTTATAGGTTATATCTAAAGTTATACGCTTTATAGGTAGTATCTTAACTACACTTATGCTTATACTTAAGCGCTTACGCTTTATAGTTATACTATCCTTATATAAAGGTAGAGGGGTATTTACCCCCTTAGCTAATAATGCTTCCTTTCTCTTATACCCTCTATAGCTATAGCCTTATCTACTATAGTTATAGTTCTTATAGCCTTCCGTTTTATTATTAGTTTCTATTAGTTTAGTGTAGGTAGGCCTAAAAGTACCTTACTTAGCCTTTTTTATATACTTATTTTTATTAACTAACTATAGAAACTCTTAGATATTAGAGAGGACTATCCCTAGCATTAGGTAGTTATTAAGTATATTAGTAACCTTAGTGTAGTAGTATATATAAGCCTAGCTTATAAGATAGGTCTACTAAAAGGATACTATAAAGAGGTTAAACTAGTTACTTAAAAGCTTAGCTCCTAAGATACTACTAGTAGTAGCTTTATAGAGTGCTTTTTCCTACTTTATAAGCTAGGCTTTAACTTCCTTTTTAGTTACTAAGTACCTTATAGTTACTTAAAGGACTTTTTCTAATATAATATATATATTCTCCTTACGTTTAGAAGTATATATTCCTATATAGACCTAGAGGGTAATTACCTAGGCGTTAACTTTATTATTAGAGGTATAGTAATAGAGCTTAAGGTTAGTAGAAACAGTTTAGTATATCTATTCTTATAGGTTACTATAATACTTAAGGTACTTCTCCTATATATATAGGTTATTATTATACTGCATATAGCACTCTTTATATAGGAGAAGGTTAGCTAGAGAGAGATCCTCTAGCTATAATATATATTATAAGGTGTCTGCTATGTATAGGAGTATATAACTAATATCTAGGGCTAGAGTTATATCTTTAGGCTCCTTATATAAGGGCTCTAGCTTAGGTTATAGCTATAGCTACAGCTGCTATTACTACTAGAGGGCTGCAGTCTGTAAGTATATCTTATATACTAAGATACTTATAGCTCTCAAAGGGGTAGTATTTAATAGGGTATTTATAGTAGTGCTTATAGGAGTTATTATAACTATACCTATATATAGGTAATTATATATTAAGGGCTTTTCTAGCTTAGTAAGCAGCCTAGTAAGCGTCTTAGATACATTATATATAGTAATTGATAGGTTAATTATATTCTAAAGCTTATAGGTTTTTACCTTAGTTTTAAGTTAGTTAAACTAGAGAACTTAATTAGTAGGGCTATTAAGAATAGTCTTAGTAGTATTAGTAGATATTTTATAAGCTTATAAATAGCTTTATAGGACTCTTTATTGTTAGTTTTTAAGTGTATAAGACTCTTAATTATCTAGTTATTTAGGGTAATAGTAATAGGTTAATTATATGTATATTTAGAGATATATATATAACTATAACTATTATACCCTACTGCTAGCCCCTAACTTAGGCCTATAAGAACCCTATTCCTAGGCGCCTAAGGCTATAACTGGAGCCTACTGCTTAGGAAGAAGCCTGTGGCAGTCCCTCTAGTATTTGGCGAAGGGCTGGCTACGCTGGGCTTAAGCCTATCTCTGGGCCTACGCCCCGTGCGCAACTGTTGCGCCCTGTGTGCGTACACCCTTCAATTCAACAATAGAAACCCTATTTTTTTACCCCCTCTGTAAGGAGGGGGTTTTTAGCGCAGCAGAATGATGACTAAAACCCCTGGGTATGTGTAATGAAACTTTTGTGGCTCTTTGATGTACTGATGTGTTCACCACCAAATTACCTAGCGACTCAGCAGATAGCTACATCGGACGATTAAAGTAGGCCTCGGGAGGCAGCATACTGCAGGAAGCCACGGAGGGAAATTAGCGTTGGGATAACTAGTGAAACAAGATATTCTGTATCCGTACTTACCCTACCTCGAGCTGGGTGAACTGAAGCTCGGAAGCAAAAGTGAAAGGAATTTTTTTGTTATTACTTGCATCAAGAAGGAAGATTGCGGAAGGCGACCCATGTTGTCATCGTTCATTCCCTTTTCCAAGACTCTTTTCCAACAAGGTTCATACGCTGCATACACGACACTGGACTTGGGTACATTACACACTTGTTTCTTAGGTACTTAACCGTGCCTCAGCAAGGGAAAAGTCGGTTCTCGATAGATGGCCCGTCTTCCGAAGCATTTGGTATGGCTTTAGCATGTTGTAAAGGGCCTTCAAGACCGTCCATGATTCCCAACAACGTCTTGCGAGCTCTACGACTACATTGTCCGGAGCCAAGCCCCCTGCTTCCGGACTAGCTCCAATCTCCCTTCTTCTTATCGTCAACTTAATGCACAACAGCGGAGGTGACCGCCGGCGATGGCAAATTGTGGGAGATGCCAGAAGTGTCCGAGGAGAGAGCCCCTAAAGTCGGCATGAATGGTCTAATATCTGTAGATCTGAGCCGTGTATGTGTGTGGCCAGACGGCACCGCGATTGTTTCTGGAACCCCCCAAAGCAGGGGATTGAAGTGGGAAAGAAGCATGACCCTGTAGACTAGACGGGGAAAGAGGAATTTTGGTACGACAAGAAGGTACCTACCTACCTAGGTAGTTGGGACCCGACTCAATCCCGAAAGGAACCTTGCTATGCTGCGAACCTGCATGGGCATGATACAGACTGTTTTGTTATTCTCTTTCCTCTTCTTCTTTTCGTTGTCAAAGGAAAAAGGGCAAGAAAGAAAAGAAGAAGAAAAGGCCCGGCTCCGTAGAACCATCTCCGGTTCGACATCTTAGCGCTCCGACAGAGGTGGAGGAGAAAGACTTTCGTCTTGCTGTCCCTACAACATCCATACGTAGCTCGTATCGCCCAGCTGTCATCACCCACATTGCAATTTCCATTGCTGCAACAGCTTCGCTAGTGCTGCTTCCAACGACCCACGCCATCTGTTCAGTCCTATCCAAACTCACAACGTTCTACCTGGGACCCCGGTCGCGCGTCGGCGGCTTACACCTACCTACCTTGCTTTGGCTGTCTGCAGCTCACCGACGTCTCTCATTGGTATCCTGTCTGTCCTCCAATTTCTGTGCGACTCTCCTCTTCTCGTCTTGCTGCACAATGACCGGAGCCAGCCTCTTCTTTTGCGAGAAGAGAAAATGTTACAGCTCAGGTATCGCGACTAACACCGAGTTCCCGCCAATGTTGTCATTATGAGCCACAGTCCACAGGCTGATTTGGTTGTCTATACGGATACCTGGCCCGGCATCGACGACCCTCTCCTACTTTCACACTCTCAATTAGATAGCCGAGCACCAGTGACGGTCTTTTCAGGTTCTCCCGTTCCTCCCTTCTTCCGTTTCTTTCTTTGATTGCCTAAGCAGTCATCATCTTTGCCATATTCTGTCCTCTTTCCACCCATTTACAACGTCAACTTCCTCCTTTGGGGGACACAGGGGAATATCACACCAAGTCCTCGCCATTGACATCACGTATCTTTTGAACTGCAAGGCAACCCCCCTTGACACACGCTTGCTGCGTACCCACTTCCGAGCTGCCCCTCCCTCGAGTCCCTCCTGGGCCACCTCCACGTCTCCCTCACTCTCCGCACCTCGCACCTGGGCGAGCGGGCCCTGAACCTAGACACTTACCTGCCTGGGACCTCGACTTCGACGCACGGCTCGCCATTTCCGCCACACCCATCTGCCATCCATCACCTTTCTTTACGACTTATTTTGCTCTGCACCACCAACCGCTTGACGGAACACACCTGTATTGTACCGCTCATGGTCATTCGCTGACAACAACATTTTGCCGTTGCCTTTTTGATACTGCGCTCTAGAGTCTTGTGTCTTGAAACACTCCGCATACAAAATGGCGACGCTACGTGAAGGCGAACAAGTCTATGCAACGGTTCGTGGGCCTCAACCGTCACAGCGAATCCCGAGGACGTGACGGGCGAAAGTAAACAAAAGCTCAGCTAACCGCCACTTTTCGCATAGCTTCTGTTGAACGACACCTACCTCCCAGGTTAGCCCAATGCCTCATTTGGCTTTTTAACCCTCACCTAATACGTATGCAACCAGGCGCATTGGTTCTTGCTCATTCTCTGCGCGATGCTGGTACCTCCAAACAGCTGGTGGTCCTAGTCACCCTCGACACCCTTTCCGCCGAGGTCATCACCGAACTCAGGGTGAGTTACCAGCAACTCATGTCTTCGCCTTTCATTGTCATCCCGTATGGTAGGCTGACATACCTCTGCTCTAGGCCGTCTACGATCATGTCATTCCTGTCCCGCGCATACGCAACTCCCGACCCGCTAACCTGTACCTGATGAACCGGCCTGACCTGCATTCGGCCTTTACCAAGGTCAACCTCTGGAGGCAGACTCAATTCTCTAAGATTGTCTACATCGATGCCGACGTCGTCGCCTACCGAGCCCCCGACGAGCTATTCGGCATCAATGCCCCGTTTTCCGCTGCGCCTGACATCGGATGGCCGGACCTGTTCAATACGGGTGTTATGGTTCTGGAACCCAACATGGGAGACTACTATGCTCTCATGGCGATGGCTGAGAGGGGCATCTCCTTCGATGGTGCCGATCAGGGTCTTTTGAATATGCACTTTAAGAACACGTACAACCGCATCAGCTTTACGTACAACGTGACGCCCTCGGCGCATTACCAATACGTCCCCGCCTACCGACACTTCCAATCGAGCATCAACATGGTGCATTTTATCGGTCCCGATAAGCCCTGGTTTCAAGGCCGACGGGCAAGCAAAGGAGACTCGCCGTTCGAAGACATGATTGGGAGATGGTGGGCGGTCTACGACCGACACTACAGAGTTGCCGTGAGTTTTCTTTCTTGCAACTTGAGGTTTTCACATAACCGCCATGGCAGAACAAAAGCTTACGTCCGGTTAGGAAACGGCTCTTGCTTCCCTACCCGAGCAGCAGCAGCCGCATCAGGAACAGCGGGCTACTGAGATCGTACAGTACTTTACTAAGGGAGAATTCCAGCCGCAGTCACAGGCTGTACAAGCAGCATCATCGGGTGAGCATCCTCACGGGACGCAAGTCTCCCAGAGTCGCGATAGCACACACTTCCAGATGCCATCACCTCGTTCTTCGGCCCATGAGGCTCATGGCTCTCCCCGCCGCAATGCTCATGACCCTGGCTCGTCCCGGCTGACCCCAGGTCGTGGGCCGCCGCACGTTGACAATGATGAAAACTCCCAGGCTGAGATCGCGTATCAGGCCGGCCAACCCTTTTCCCCTCCCAGCGAGTCGTTTGGTGGTTTTTCTGGAACGCAGGCTGAGGCTCGATCAGAGCAGGTTTCAGCACATCAGCGGCCGGGTCCAACACCACCACCCGTTGAGCAGACGCGAGAGCCAAGCCCTCCTCCGCCAGCATGGGATGCTCAAAGGTCCATCTGACACTGCTTTTATCTTCCGAGCTGGGCGCTAACTTGGCCTAGACAACCACCGCCAGCAGATTCGAGGCCCGAGGCGCTCAACTTCCCCTCGCAGACTTACGAGATGTCTCAAGACCCTGCTCCGTTTGTGCCCCCCGAGCGATACCCGAGCCCCCCGAGAAACATGTGGTACGAGGTTCCGAAGCAAAAGCCAAACCAGAAGCCTCGACCTCTCTTCCCATGGGAAATCAACCAGCCCAAGCCGACAAGAGTTTTTACCGCAGGCCAGGCTGAAACGGAAGCGGATGAGTCCTCGAGCACACCGACTGGTGAGCAGGCAGCATTGTCCGTATTCCAGGCTTCCGCTGAGCCGTCTCGTGTAGGATCATCGGCAACTGGCCAGAAAAGCGAGCCCAGCACCCCAGCCACCCCGACCATCAGAGTCAGCCCATCAGACCCCTGGACTACTTTCACACGCACAAATGCCTGGGACGAAGTACCCGAGATTGAGCGCTACGTTGAGGGTCTCCAAAAGCATCATCGTGGAAAGAGCCAAGGCTCGGCGGGCCTCTCTGGTGAGACGACGGTAAAGGAGCATGGGCTCAAGCTTACCGACTTCCCAAGTGTTGTCGAACGACCGAGTCTTCCAGTCACTCCCGCACCCATCCGCCGACCAAAGTTCTGGGGTGGTGGCCCTGGACCTGGCGACCGTGATGACGACGAGGAGCTGCCGGTGGCCGATGGCGTGCCGCCGCAGTCGGACTGGGTATGTGTGCATGGGATTCGGTGGACTCCTGCAGACTGTCTTTGCGAATTGACTAACAAACTTTGGCGTTCCAAGGACCCTTCGGCACAGCTTCAGAAACTGGCTAAACAGCAGTCAGAAGCTTTGCTGAAGAAGCTTGGTGGTGGCGAAGGTGGTCCCGAGGGTGTGAGTCGCGAGATCCCATCACGTTCCCTACCATTTGGTTCGGAGGGTGTCATTTCACCTACTTATGTTGTGCAGTCATCTGGAGGGGTAGTGCTTAGTCCGCAGCCGGTAAAAGGCGGCGAGACCACGAGCGCTTTGCGCAATTTGAGTGGGGAGCATGCATCATGAACAACCGCGGCAATCCCGACGCCGGCCTATCAGTTTCCAGGTACCGTCTGGGAAAGGGGCGAAGGGGCGTCGCTGGAGGAAACGCCGGGTTGGCACGTGAAGGGGCACGTGAAGGGGCACGATGTGCTCGATGCATGAAGGTGAAGGATGCATCATGAGGCGCCAGCGTTTTTTGTCTAATATTTAATTTACCCAGCAGAAATATTCAAGCATACGAGGGATGAGCGCATTGGTGGCATTTCAAGGCGGCGAAGGGGATTGTTGTAAATTAACAGCTATGTCACATGAGAGACGGAGAGAAGTCGCAAACAGAAGGAATGGCGAATGTTGAGACGGCGGACGGTAATATACAATACACCTTTCGACGCAGTTGCTGTCCGGTTGCGAGACAAGGGATGTTGGTGACAGTCCCGCCACCATAGCACATGGAGGTACGACTCGTCGATGGTATGAAGGCATCATTAGTGTTGATTGGAATCGCGCTGGGCCTTGTGCGTCAAAAGTAATCGCTAATAGATAATCCTACAAAAGTTTGGTATGATTTTTACACCTTGAGAGAGCCAGAAGGACCAACCTGAACGCCGCGTAATGCCTTCTCCGCGTCACTTACTAGTCATCGTCGGCTTCCTCAACCGTGACGGCCCTGGCCTTACCCTTGTTGCTGCTGCTGCCACTAGTACCAC
The DNA here is from genome assembly GCA_005350895.1 of Colletotrichum tanaceti. NCBI lineage: Eukaryota > Fungi > Ascomycota > Sordariomycetes > Glomerellales > Glomerellaceae > Colletotrichum > Colletotrichum tanaceti. Next base: position 104,720 of record PJEX01000128.1, read on the forward strand.
CCTCCTCCGTGTTGTCATCTCTCGCGGGAAGGGACGTTGACTTGTTGGCCGCGCTGTGAGGCGCACTTTCATCCTGTCTAGGAACTTCGTCACCCGATGTCTCTGAGGGCGCCGTATCGCCCAACCTCGGTACTCCTGGTCCGTTGCCGAAGAGCTGGTTCGCCCCACCCCAGTTGGGCAGTACGGGATTCGGAGCGAGAACAGGGGGAGAGTCGGTCTGGGCTATGGTGATGCCGGGACTTGAAACGGCAGGCTCTTGACGCTGCTCAGGCTCGGTGGAAAGGGCCGAGAAGCCAGTCGCCTGTGCAGGATTAGATTCCGAATACTGGGTAGCACCGGTAGTCGGTTCTTGCACGACGGCAGCCGTCGGTTCTGACGGATGCGTGACCTCGCCTGATACCGAGGGTGTCGTCTCGGGAAAAGGTTGGGATCCCGGGGCGCCCTCGATGCGTTGGAGGGGCAAGAGAGACCACCCAGGAGGAATGACCACGCCTTCAGGAAGCTCTGGACTACCGGCAGGGATCGCGTTTGAGTGGTTAGCGGCTCCGTGTCTGGTCACAACGGGCCCACTAACCTGCAACCCCGGGTGGATTGGAAGCTGAGACAAGGGCATCGTGGGAAGCGAAGATTGTTGATTGTGCCCCAAGTTGACGACATTCGGTGCCGGCCCCCCATTCAGGGGCGCGGTTTGCGCCTGTTCTGATTGCTGCTGTAATTGACGGATGCGACCTAGCTCTGCAGTCAGGAGCTGGAGCGTCTGTAATTCTTGATGCATACTCTGGAGAGATGCAACCTCCCGCTGAATCATGTGCTCAAGTTGATGTATTTGCTGGCGAATCGCTGACATACTGTGGCCGCCTGGTGGTTGAGCGGCTGGCGTGAAGGGGCCGACAGGGGCTCCTTGTGCGAGAGGCATAGGAATTGCCTCTGCGGGGATGCCCATTTGCTGGGCCAACTGTTGCATGTTTTCTCCCTGGGCGAACCCAAGACGAATTGGACCTAGCTGGAATACGCGAGCGGCTCCATTGCGAGGTGCTTGTTGGTCCGGCTGTTGGCCAGGCGCAAGACCGGCTGCGTTATCGGCCGGCTGTTGCTGACCACCCGGAACTGCGGCAGGAACTCCCAGTCCGCCAAGACCGATTCTGGCGAGCCTGGCATCCCGGTTCTGCGGCGCTGCAGCATTGTTGTCATTGAGCACAACAGGGCTTCGGCAGGTAGGGCAAACTTGTTGACGCTCGAGCCAGCTCTTGAGGCACCCAAAGTGCAAGATGTGTCCACAGGGTAGCTTCTTGGGCCGTATACGCTCGACAGTCCCGTTGCTGGGGTCCCAGGGCCGCATCTCCTCTCGGCAAATAATGCAGGTATCTTCTCGTGCAAGCTCTTCCTGTGTGGCGTCAGGATATTTGTTCATGTCCTCGACAGCCTTGCGATAGCGCCAGAGCGCAGATCCCCTCTTGATCACGGATCTGGCGGTCATAAAAAGGTCTCGCATGATGTGGATGGGCAGGCCGTAGAATGTGAGTAGAATGCCGAAGAAGACCAAGTAGATGGCGAGTTTGACGCAATCTGAAAGCTATCAGGATATGGTCACGGGGGTGAAAGACTTCACTTACCAGCAATGAGGTCAAGGATCAAGATCCATTGTCCCTTTGCCTCCCATCCTGGAACCTCGATGTCCATTTCATCGATGTCCTCCTCACGGGGCAGATCAGTCTGATTCTCGCCTGATGATCCGCCGTCGTGTGCTCTCTGTCGGATAAGTTCTTCGCGCTCTTCGCGAACCTGTCTTCTTCTCTCCTCCAGTCGGTGTCTCGTTTGCGTCTTGACAATGTTCTGCTCCACGATCGAAACCATGTAGCGGATTCCTGTCCGTGCGGAGCACGTCGCCAGAACAGCGAACTCGAAGAGAAACATGACCATCATGTTTGGTCGTGCCTGTTGGATGACGGTCGTTACGGTATATTTAAGGAGCCAGGTGTCGTACAACAGGCTTAATAGGAGCGAAATGCTAAGTCGAGTGTGGAAAAGACCGGGATTCGCGGGAGGTTGCTGCTCGAGAACTTCAACACGGCCGTCGCCGATCCAGCCCCAGACCTTGCCTGTAACCAGAGCGGTAAACATGACAAGAAACCATGCACCGATCTCCTCCCGAAATATCGTCATCGCAAGACATGTTTCGGTAATGGCGAACCACGCTTTTTCGGAGAGTTGCTCGACCTCGACTTGTCGCAGCGGGCCATACAGAAGCCGTTGAAGACCGTAGATTAGAACACCGTAGATGAGGTAGATGAAGTTGACCAAGACCTGTAGCCCATGTCAGTTGGTTGGGTTCCTCACGGGGTCGCCAAAAGAGCCGTTGCAGCGTACCAGTAAGCAGAAGTTGCTCTGCGCTAAATAAACCATGGCCGAATAAAAGTTCGCTCGTTGATGGAAGGCTGACAAGACGACCGAGGCCGCCAGTGCCGTGGATACCTGTGTCAAAAGTCAGCGAGCTACGAAGGAGGCATCGTGGGCGGAGATGGAGCTATGCAAATGGAGCTGGAGAGCTCCCAGAGTTGAACCTACCCCTGCGTACCACGCGAGCCTCATCGTGATTTGAGATGGGCTAATAGCACAGGATGCGGTAATGTAGGAATGAGGGTGACCCTCAAGTGCCCATGGTGTTGATGCAGGCCTTAGGAAAGTCCGGAAGTGCGGTGTTTGCGTGGCACGTCGGAGCTGGTAGTTGATGCCACGTTAGTGACAAGCATTCAATCCAACTGTGGTGGATTACCTGAGCAGTGAAGCCACAGTATCCAACCAGCTAGCGCGGGAAGGTTGGAGGAGAAGAAGAAGCACGTGATGGCTCATTGGAGCGGAGCTTCGGAAGCAGCTTAAGCCGACGCCGAGGCTGGCCGTCGGCCGGGATTTTGCCGAAGCTCCGCTCAGAACTATCCGTCTTCAGTGCAGTACGGATAAAGTGACTGATACTACCCGATTGATTGATTGCATTGACTGGCAAGGCCGAGTGAAGCGTGAAGCGTGGAGCGTGAAGCTTCCCTCCAGCAGCGTTTGCGGAGACCTTTGAATATGGCCACCTCCATTTTCTGAAGTCCAGTTAAGCATCACGAGGTATCACGCCGAAGGTGAAATGGCATCAACTTTGACGCCAATTGCCACGCCGGCGCTTCTAGCATCGATACGGAGTCGGCCGCATGTACCGAAACATGCTTGGTATTTCGTTGCTGCCACAACATTGGCTATACTGAACCGACCAGATGAGATACCGCAGGTCTATCAGCATGTTATGACACATGGAGTCGGGCCTGAAAACATCAAGCCGGGCCCGGATGAACAACGTGAGATTTTAAGAAAGCTGCGTGAGGCGCTCATCAAATCATCCGCGGTTGGAGGGATGCCCAAGGTATTGTCTGAGCGTGCACTGTCGACCGGGAACAATCGCTGACACGAGGCAGACGATCAATTCATTGATGGTGCTCAAAAAGGTCACGCCTCAGCATCTTCTGGATGAGCCGCGAGAATCTAACAGCCATACGACTTCTTCTCCAACCGCACGACATGTGGACGTATATGAGACACCTCCATCTGAGGTCCTGCAGCGAGGTCAGGACTTCTGGAACCTCATATACGGCAAGATATCAGAACGCATCTTGAGCCAAATGGACAGATGCGGCACAGAGGACCTAGGCCTGACTGTCCGTCTGATGTATGGGCATATTCTGAGCAATACTAACGTGCTATCGCCAGTGGAGACATCGTACGTCCTCATTGCTGGACTCATACCACAGGATGTGAACCCTCAACTCAAGGGACACCTCCGAGGCGCCCTCAATGGCGGTGCTTCTGTCGAGGAGGTGAGGGCCGTCAGAAGTATCGTCATGGACATCTGCGAAGCTTCGGGCATGAGGCAGCTTGGTGACGATGGTCAGTGTGGGCTGGGATGGCGATCCGAGGTGGCCACTGTGTGATCATTTGAGTGTACCCGACGTGTGAGTTTCTCACCAAGCAATTGCAAATAACGTGCGAAATGCTACGAACGAGGAACGAGCTTCGCTGGCTCGGAATGTGAGGATACTGTTAGACTGGCGGTTTGCCGATAAGACCCAGGGCGATAGACAACCTCGACTCAGCTGTGATATACAAACGTGTTACAGCATGGCCAAAAGATGATGCCCTTCCAAGTTACCTGTTTGCATGCCTCGCGATACCGGAGATGAGGCTCAACTCGGACCTAAAGGGATTCCGCACGACAGGAATTGATTCCGCAATAGGCGAGAGCGGAAGGCGGATTGCCCAGGACGGCGAGCAGGGCGAAGCTTGCCG